>CAUYQG010179530.1:0-13550 GCA_963574415.1 Tarsius wallacei | reverse complement strand
TCCAACTCAAAGATAAAATAAGATAATAAAACAAAATATAATTTCACTGGCATGCAACTTACAAATAATAATGAAACATACACTCCTCTGTGTGGTCAATTCTATAGAGCTGCAGGTTCTCACAGGGCATTTTTGTTGAGTTTTGGCTGGATTCTTCTGTTCTAGCCAAACTTTTGCTGCAGTTGACCATCCATGCGTATTTCCAGCATGGATGCTGGTTGATGCTTTTGTCGATGTGAATGAGTAAGAACTACGTTGTGAGCCAGGGACTGTGGGTTTTGAATACTTGAAAAACACATCCTCAGTTTGTTGGGCCGTCCTTACTGCAGACACGATGTGCTTTTCAATGCAATCTGCACTTCCACCTGTTCCGAAGTCTTTTCATCTAACCCGAGGATCAATAACTCATGGCCTTTGGGCTGAATCTGGCCTGCTGCCTGTCTTGGTAAGTGAGGTAAGTGCTGTCTATGGCTGCTTTCGTGTCCGGTGGTGGCAACGGAGACCAGATGGCCCAAGACTAATAGATTTACTACCTGGCCCTTAACGGCCAAAGTGACTCAAAGACCTGCCAGAGTTGCAGTGGATGGGGACAATGAATAGCAAGGCAAGGGGCGTGGACGTAGGGGGCTGTTAGGGCCAGCGTGTTTGACACACTTGTGTCACGCCTTCCCACGTGGCCTACACTCGTGGCCCCCAAACAGGGCGGCTCCTGCCCTGTGTAGCCCTGAGTCTCCCCCACCAGGTGTCAGGGGCCGTCATTCTGGGCCTTGGGGTCCTCCTTTTCAGGAGATTTCAGATTCAGCTTATTTTCTTGCCCATGGTCTTCCTGAACATGAACTATCTGGGGAAAGGCCTTGCTAGAATAACGAACCAGATGGCACGTATGTGGAACTTGGTTACTTTCAAGGGCGTGGGACTCACCACTAATTGTTTCCAGCAGAGACCCACCTCCTCTGACTCCCTCCTTCCTTGCTCCTGGGAAACCTCGGTCTCCTGGGTCCTCTCCCGTCTCAAGACCTCTTGGTCTTGTCTTCCCTGGGGCGTCCTTCTTGGTGTGCTGTTGTCTTAGGTTGGGTTCTCCCAGAAGCAGACCTGGAAACAAGGATTGGCGTGGAGTGGTCTATCTGGGAGGTGATCCTAGGACACGCCAGTGGTGGAGGAGAGAGTGAGGCGGGGAAGTGAAGGGTGCCAGGACAGAGCGGATCAACAAGGTGGTCACTGCTGCGGACGACTGGGCTCCATCCCACTGGGTCCTCTGTTGCCCCACCCCAGAAGAGGAAGCTGAAGTCATTATCCTCTGTCTCCCAAAGTCATGGCTGAAGGATTTTACCCTGGCCTTTCTGGCCTGCCTGGAGCGAGTTCAGCCTGAGCGAAAGCCCCTGGATGGTGTGTTTCCGGAGGATGCCATTGGCACGTGGAAACAGTGTGTGCTGAGAAGATGCAGGGCACTGAGGGCACCAGCTCCCTTTGCATGCAGGTGTTGTTCTCTCTCTCTCCTCTGCCTGTCCTCAGTGTGTAAGAGTAACTGAACTAAAAATATGAAGTATACGGCATTTTATTTTAATGTACACATTCGAAAACATAATACATGGCTTTGACACCCATCCAAAGACCAGCAACTGCCAGACCTCTGTCCCCAGCCACACCCATTTTCCAGGTTCCAGGCCTCTGTTTCCCGCAGCTTCACGGGCTTCTCCACCCGGGCGTCCACCAGGCACCTGGAAGGAAACACATCACCTTTCCTTCCTCCCCCGCAAAACTGGGAGTTCCTTTTGTCGTCTGCTTCCTTGCGGGTGACGTCACCACCTTTGCATCCTCCGGAGCCAGGAACTGCAGAATCAGCCTTGTGCCCAGCTCTGTGGCCGGTCTTCCCACCATCCTGTTCTTTTGCCCCAGCCCACCCGGTGTGTAGCAGCCAGAACTCTTTTCACACACCCGTTCCCACCGCCCCCGCCCCGGCCAACATGGCTGTCATCGGTTGTAAATTCGCCTGTCTAGATCTCCATCTTGCTCCCCACAGCCCTGCACGACCCCGTATTTGCAGAGCCGAGTCTGCTGCAGTCACACGAGCTCTCAGGCCATCCTCACTCCCGACTCACGGGGAATTAATTGCACAAGCTGCACTAGTCAGAGTCTCCCGGAATTTTGAACTGGGACTAAACGAGCTTGAGTAGAGAGAAAGTATCCCTTGAGCTGGGCATGGCAACATTGCCCCTGCCCTACTGACCGAAAAGGCAGAAAACGGGTCCACAGCGAAAGAAGAAAGGAGCTGGGATGGACACGGCTGTGAAGGAAGGTTTTGCTGCCGAGCATCCCTTCTCTCGTTCGCAGTCCGTGGTTCAGGTGGGGTTGGCTCCACCAGGCACATAAGAGGGGCGTGGCCAGAGGACTCTGTTCCCTGGCTACAGTGATTGGTTCAAGGTTGGAAATATGACCCAAGCTTGACCAATCAGAATGCTCTGTTCCCCTGGCTGCAGTGATTGGATTGAGGTCGGACACCTGACTCAAACCTGACCAATCAGAGTACTCCACTCCCCAAGCTACAATGATTGGTTTGAGGTGGGACACATGATCCAGGCTTGGCCAATGAGAATACTCTGCTCCCCTGGCTACAGTGATTGGTTCAACACTGGAAATATGACCCAAGCTTGACCGGAGTACTCCACTCCTCTAGCTGTGGTGATTGGTTTGAGGTTGGACACAGGACCCAAGCTTGCCAGTCAGTGTGCTCTGCTTGCTGGCCACGGATTGTTTTGGGGTTGGACACATGACCCAGGCCTGACCCATCAGAGTGCCCTTCTTGCTGGCTGCAGCGGTTGTTCAAGACTGGGTTCATGACCCATCACCAGGCCAGTCAGCTACCCTTAGAGCTTCAGCTGTAAGTGACCATCTTCTGGCTGGATCGTTAGCCCTACGGATGGTTGAAGGTGAGAGTGGCCATCTTTGCCACGAGGTGAAAGAGCCTTCTCCAAAAAAGAAGTCGACAAAAAGGAAAGAACAAAAAAGAGAGCGACAGGAGCCCCGTTATGGCTCTTGACGTGATCCAACAGGGTCTGGGGTCGTCCTTACTCCTGGACGCCTCATGCTTTTATTTTGCTGTGGTGCCATGTACACAACATAAAAGATACCATTTTAACCATTTCTGAGCGTGCAGTTCTGTGGGAGTAAGAACGTCCACGTTCTCGCGCAGCTGTCGCCACCACCCTTCTGAGGGACTTATTTATCCTCCCAGACTCCTTGGTCCTCCCTGGCAACCACATCCTGCTTTCTGTCTCTGAATTTAGCTACCCTAGGGACCTCATAGTTCTGGAACCATACAACATTTGTCCTTTGGGGACTAGCTTATTTCACACAGCATAATGTCCTCAAGGTTGTGCCCAGACGTCCCACTTGTGAGAGCCAAAATTTTCCCTTTTGGCTTGAACTATTTTGAGTTGTATTTCTATCGCTTAAGACCGAAAGAATCTCACTAATATAAAATAGATGTGGAGAGAATAAACCCTGCAAGAGAAAAGGTAGAGGAGAATTTCTCGAACTTTCTAGTTCCTCTTTTAGGTCTGACTGCATAAAGCCCTTGAGCTCTCTGGACATGGAAGATCATCTTTCTCTTTTAAGTTCATTCATTTGGTTGAAATCCACGAGCTGTAACTAACATACCTCCTCATTCCCCCTGGGTTAGAGCCTGAACTTTTCCAGCAGGAGACAAAGCACCTCAGTCTTCTGCAGGACCTGTCCCCTCCAGGCGAATCCTGTTCTTTTTTTTTGAGTCCGAGTCTCTCTGTCGCCCAGGCAGGAGTGCAGTGGCAAGCTCATGGCCACCACAGCCTCTATCTGCTGGGCTCAGGCGTTCCTTCTGCCTCAGCCTTCCAAGTAGTTGGAACTACAGGCATGCGTCCAGCTGATTTTTCTTGATTTATTGTAGAGATGAGGTCTCACCAAGTTGCTCAGGCTGGTCTCAAACTAGTGGGCTCAGGCAATCCTCTCACCTCTGCCTCCCAAAGTGTCGGGATTATAGGTATGAGCCACCTCGCCCGGCTGTGAATCCTGTTCTTAATCCTCACTGAAAAAGTTCTTGTCATTACTCCCTTTCTGTGTCTCTTTGCCTCTGCTATCCTCTCTGCTTAGAATGTCTCTCTTTCCCTAACCAGAAAACTCCTACACAACCTTCAAGACCCTGCTCAAGTGTCACCTTCTGTTTATAAGCTTCTCTGACTGACTTTGCTCTCTCAAGCCAAGGACACCTTGGACTGCCACAGGGTGTGGGCTTCTCAGTCATTAAACTAAAAGCTCTATAGGGACGTGGATTGTGTTTGCTTGTGTCTCAGGCTCTCACAGAGATTGCCACTTAGTGACCTTTTGTTGAATCAGTGAGGATAAAAATCACTCGATAAGACTCAATCCTTGATATCCAAATAATTAATGCACTGAGGCTTTAAAAAATATTTTGTTACCCAAGTGGGTTAAATATGTCCCCTGAAAGGTTTTGAAAAGCTAAGAAATTCAGTGTGAGCCCTCAGCCCGGTACAGAAAGATTTAGCAAACACACCCGAGAGGGGGAGAGCCCAGATTCATGAGGCTTGACCATATTTAGTCAGATGTTGAAGAGCCTTTTCTGTAGCACTGTGTATTCTTTTTAAGGACATACAGTGCAAGTCACTTGCTAATTATAGTGGATTAATCCTCAATCCGTATGCTCCTGGGTGAACTCCAGAAATGATGCGTCCTGACATCGGGTCAAAATCCCACCTTCCCTGACAGCCAGACGCTGTCTCCTTTTTCGTCGGGCTGCCCCCACATCGCACCGATGTGTTTGCAGGACGCTGCCGGACAGTCCAGCCTTTTGTTCACAAGTTGTTCACAAGCATGCTTCACATTTGGATATGTCCGTTCCTGTGCAATTTATCAAAGCCTCGCCAAGTGTCCTCTCGCCCTACTGTGACTTTGGGAAGAATAGCGGCACTTTCGTCACTTGAAAAGCGTTGTGGGGTCTTTGATTTTTTTTTTCCACTCACTGCTGCTGAGGTTCATAATTACAGACTATTTCATTCAAATGTCTCTGATCACTTAATTCATGCTCCCCCCACAAAGTTTGTATGATTTAGGTAGTGTCACATGTTCATTTTTAAAAATGTGAAAGACTCGGAAAGCAATGAAAGAAGAGGATCCTTGGTCATTCCTCAGGGCTCATTTTGCGAAGATATTGGTACATTTGCTATTTACTAAGATGCTGTATCTCTCTCCATCATGTTCTCTCTTTAAAATAGCTTTATTGAGATGTAGCAGGCATAAACCATCACACACAATTTGATGAGTTTGGCATATTGACACGCTCGTGAGTATACACTACCATCAAGATAATGAAGGTCGCTGCCATCGCCTGGGCCCCCTTGGCAACCCCTGGGGCCCCTCGGTAACCCCTCCCTCCTGCTCCTCCTCCTCCCACCCCCAGGTAGCTGCTGGTCTGCTTCCTGTCCCTAGGGATCAGTTTGCCTTTCCTAGAAGTTGCCGGAATTGGAATCACGCGGCCTGCACTCTTGGTTTGGATCTAGCTCCTGTCACTCAGCACGATTGTTTGAGACTTTCCATGAGGTTGTGGGGTCGTTCCTTTCCATTGTCGGGTAGTATTCCATCATGTGAACATCACACAGTTTGTTTATGGGTCTGAGGACCCACGTCTGGGCTGTTCCCCGATATTACAAAGCTGTCATGAGAACTCGTGTGCAAGCCTTTGTGTGGACATACGCTGTCACCTCCCTAAGAGTAGAATGCGTGGATTGCGTGGGGGTGTATTATGTTTTACTTTTGAAGGATGCTGCCGAAATATTTTCCCAAGCACTTGTATCATTTTACATTCTCAGCAGTAGATGGGAGTTCCAATCCTTGGAATCGTCTACCTTCTTAATTTCAGGGGATGTGTGGTGGGTATCTCATTGTGGTTTTGATTTGCATATCCCTGATGACTCATGACGTTGAACATTTTTTCATGTCCGTACTGCCATCCCTGTGTATTCTTTAATGAAGTCTCTAGTCAAGCCTTTCGTTCATTTTTAAAGTGTGCTGTGTGTCTTATTACTGAGTTGCAAGTGCTCTTTATATAATCCAGTTCTTGGTGCTTTTTCAGATGTTTGGCCACTGCTTTCTTTCAGTCTGTGGCTTGCCTTTCCATTCTTGTCAGAGTGGGTTTTTAAGAGTGTCTTAGTCTGTTTGGGCGGCTGTCACAAAATGCCTTAGATTGGATCACCGATAACCACAGAAGTTTATTTTTCAAAGTTCTGGAGGCTGGAAAGTCCAAGACCAAGGTGCCAGCCCATCTGGCGTCCAATCTGGCACCTTCTGGCTGCCTCCTCACAGGGCAGAAGGGATGAGGCAGAATTGCATAACCTCAGTTTCACCATGAGGCGTGATCAGGTCAACCCACATTATGGGACTTCTAGACAGGAACCGGCCTGTGTTCTTTAAAAAAAATTACTGTCATAAAACATAAATGCAGACTGAGGGACGGTGCCAGACTCGAGGACAAGGTGGGACAGAC
This sequence comes from Tarsius wallacei, assembly GCA_963574415.1. Taxonomy (NCBI): domain Eukaryota; kingdom Metazoa; phylum Chordata; class Mammalia; order Primates; family Tarsiidae; genus Tarsius; species Tarsius wallacei. The sequence goes on along the minus strand of CAUYQG010179530.1, from coordinate 7,018 downwards.
AAGCCAACATGCGGTCCTGGAGCACAGCCCACCCTGGAAAAAGGGACATTTCCTTCTTTTTTATTTTTCTAAAAATAAAGCGCCTTATTGAGACAATTGGTCAACTTGGGATATACACTGGTAGCTTAGATGAAAAGAATTAGACCCCTGTTACACTTCCAAAATCTAACAACTGTGCCATGGTTATGGGAGAGACAGTCCCAGATCTTAGGAAGTACACACTGACAGATTTGGGGGAAGGGGGCATGACATGTACAACCTACCCTCAAATAGTCAGAAGTAATAAAAGTTCATGAGAAAGCACATGTGACAAGATGTTAAACATGTCCCGCCGACTCTGTGTAAAGGAATCGTCCACTGTACGATTCCAGTGACTTTTCTGAAAGTTTGAAAGTATTGGCTGGGTGTGGCAGCTCATACCTGTAATCCCAGCACTTTAGAAGGCCAAGGAAGGAGGATGACTTGAGCCCAGGAGTTTGAGAAAAGCCTGGACAACATAGCAAGACCACCTCTCTACAAAAAATTCAAAAAGTTAGCCAGGCCCAGTGGTGCCTGGCACACACCTGTAGTCCCAGCTACTCAGGGGGCTGAGGCAGAAGGATCACCTGAGCCCAGGAGGTCGAGGCTGCAGTGAGCCGTTGATTATGCCACTGCATTCCAGCCTGGATGAGTGTGAGACTCTGACTCAAAATAAAGTATTTAAAATCAAAATCATTTTATAAATTGTCTTTGAATTGATAAATAAGTATTGCTACACCCACCCCGGGCACACTTGGCAGTGGAGCTAAGATGTACATTTATAGCCGGGCGCAGTAAAAGTGCTGTCATCCCAGCCCTTTGGGAGGCAGGATAAGAGGATTGCCTGAGCCTATGGGTTCGAAGCCAGCCTGGGCAACATGGGGAGAATTCATCTCTACAATAAATCAGCACCAACAACAAAAAAATTAGCCAGGTGTGGTGGCGCATGCCTGTGGTTCCAGCTACTTGGAAGGTTGAAGCAGAAGGATTGCCTGAGCCCAGCAGGTTGAGGCTACAGTGGCCATGAGCGTGGCACCGTACTCCAGCCTGGGCAACAGACTGAGACTCCGACTCAAAAACAAAAACAGACAAAAAAATGTACACTTATTGGCATGAAAACAAGTTCATGGTGTGTAACTGATCAAAGAAGGCAAGGTGCAGTGTGATCTCAGTTTCATTAGAACAAAACAATAATCTCCTTTCCTAAACATGTCTGGAAAGATGCATACCAAGATGTTAATGCTAGTCATTTCTGAGTTATGGAATAAAGGATGATTTAAGTGTTCATCTTCTTATCTATACTTTCTGCTTTCTACAGTGAGCAGGCATTCATTATATAATCAAATTAATCATTTAAAGATCACGAAGAACCGAGCTCAGTGGCTCAACCTGTAATCCCAGCACTTTGGGAGACTGAGGCCAGTGGATTGCCTCAGCCTGCCGGTTCGAGACTGGCCTGGGCAACTTGGCGAGACCTTATCTCTAAAGTAAAAATGAAAAAATTAGTCGGGCCTGGTAGTGTGTGCTTATAGTTCTGGCTACTTGGAAGGCTTAGGTGGAAGGATCGCCAGAGCCCAGCAGGTTGAGGCTGCGGTGGCCACGAGCATACCCCTGCACTCCAGCCTGGGCGACAGAGTGAGACTCCAACTAAAATAAATAATTAATTAATTAAAATCATGAAGAAACAAAGGCTTTGAAGCCACCCAAATGCTTGCGCTGCTCTTGGGACCCTCTGAGCTGGGGCACCTGCCTTGTTCAGGAACCTCTTTCTGGGGCAGAGTCTTCCAGCATCACACTGTGGTGACTTAAGAGAAAAACACTTTCTGTCCGGTCTTTTCTCCTCCAGCCTTACCGTCTCTAGATACGGCATCTTCAGAGAGTTGTTTTGGGCACATTTGGATTCTAAGTTGTGCTCCTGGCGATTTAAAATAGGGTTTTAAACGGCTGCACCTACCGGACTTGTCCCTGACTCATTGCAAGATGGGTGATGCCGTGGGTGTGGGGAGCACAGCCCCAGCTCTTTCCAGCTTCCTTCTCACTTCTCAGCAGGCCCAGGCGGGATCACTGTACCCCTGACCTGCGGAATCTCGAGGGCTTGAACTACCTAAGAGTCATCTGTCAGAGATGCCTTCTCTGAAATCTGTCCCTTAGGCAGAGTGGATTCCGTTTCTGTCTCACCCAGGCTCCCTCTTGGGCGTCTTCAGTGGTTGTTTCTGCTTCTTGATATCTGAAAAAGTAGGTCAGTATCCAGCGCATTCCCACTGTAAAACTGTATTTTCCTGTTAATTGAGCGTAATGTCACAGTCCTCTTATTTTTACTCAAAACATTTAAATGAATTTGTTGCATGTCTTTCGCTTTTTTGTCTTGACTATTTCACGAGCTCCTATAATGTTCGGTTTCAGAACACAGATTTGGAGTTTTTTTGCTGGTTCTATATGGTGCCTCTTGAGACATGTTAGATTTTGTCATTTGAACACTGATTTACCGGAATGAACTTTCCGTGAGAACACTGCTGCAAAGAAATAGTTCTGCTCTGGCTGTAGATAGTTTTCATTTTTTTTATTTTCCTCAGGTTGGGAACCCTGTGTGTGCATAGTGACAACGGTGGTGGCAATGGTCTGTGCCTGCCTTCATTTTTGTAATAGTGGGTTGTGAAGTATGTCTTTGTTTGTTTGGGCTGCTGTAACAAAATGACTTAGATTGGATAATCTACAAAAGAGAAGTCCTCACCAGGCACTGGGCGTGGTGTTTTCCTAATGTGAAGTCTTGATGTTCCTTCTAGTAGCTTCTTACATTTAGAGCTGATCAACTTGTTTCAGAAATGTCATTTTTTAGATTGGTATATTGCCCAGGGGCAGATAAACATAGCATGGGGTAAAGGCTTATCTGGATATTTGCTTTATGTCACATCTTGCTAGAGTTTAGTTCTGAGAAATTTTTCTTATTATCTATGATATCATTTGTCCTTTAAAATAAAGTCAAACCAGGTGCAGTGGCTCACGCCTGTAATACCAGCACTTTGGGAGGCCATGACAAGAGGATTGCCTGAGCCCAGGGTTCGAGACCAGCGCGGGCAACTTGGCGAGACGTCGTCTCTACAATAAATACAAAAATCTGCTGGGCATAGTGGCATGTGCCTGTGGTTCCAGCTACTTGGGAGGCTGAGGTGGAAGGATTGCCTGAGCCCAGCAGGTCGAGGCTGCGGTGGCCTGGAGTGTGCCACCACACTCCAGCCTGGGCAACAGACTGATACTGTGACTCAAAAAATAAAAATAAAGTCAAAATGTGCTCAAAAGCAACATAAATAAAAGGGAAAACCCAGTACGCCCCAGTCATAGTTATTTGAAATGTGAGATGATCAGAAAATGCCCCTTTCCATCTTTGTTGTAACGACCTCCAGTCTGCTGTGGAAGCAAAGTGGTGTCCATGTTGCCAGTACATCTATTCATCCGAGTGGCCATCTCCTCGGCGTTCAGAATAGCATTGACAATCTTGAAGCTCTTGAAAAACCCAGACCTCAAACCATACTCACATAGAAAATGGGACGCTCCCGCAGGTCCAGCCATGCAGAATGACAGGTGACAGAGGCAGAATCAGCCCAGAGAGGGAGGGGGTTCTTGGCATGAAGACCCCGTGGTGTCCCCAGCAGTCTTGAAGGATGAGGGAGTCGCAGGCACCTACCTTGCCCCAGGTGCTCTGCCTCTCAAAAGCAGACCTTTCAGAGGCAGATGGTGGTCAGCCAGGACGTGACTGGGTGTCTGTCCTGGGGTGTCTGTGGGAGTCATGACTTTCAGGATGCAGCCGGGTGTCTGTCCTGGGGTGTCTGTGCAGCCACGACTTTTGTCTCTGCTGCCGACGCCCGGCCTCCTCTCACTGTCTCGGCTGTCTCTTAACTGGTGTCTCTCATCAACCCTCGTCACTACCAGTCAGTGCCTTCGAGTGCTGATCTTGGAATGAAAACGTGATCATGCCTTGTCCTTCCCCCTCAGAATGGCTTCCCACTCAGGACAAGTTTGTTTGTGATTGGCCCGGCCTCCCTCTCCTGCCTCATCCTGACCTTTCCCCCTTCCCATCCTGTGGTCCAGCCACAGGGCCTCACCGGCCCCTCCCAGTTCCTCAGAAGCTCTGGCTGTGGCCTGCCTAGGCCAGGCTCTTTTAGCTACAGCATCTCATGCAACCACAGACCCTCAGTGTCCACGGGGGTTGGTTCCAGGATCCCTCAGATACCAAAATCTGCAAATGCTCAAGTCTCTGATATATGAGGAGGACCCAAAAACCCCGGAGTTATCTTTTGGAGGGTGGGCCCCTTGTAGTCCAGGCTTCCTCCGTTAAATCAGTGTTCTAGGAACCCATCGGCCTCCTGGGCCAGCTAACATTGTTGTGAGAGGCTGCGTTCGGCTTCAGTGAATTTTTCTGGAGTTTCTTTCACTGCTTTTGCCCATTTTATGGTGGGTGATTGACGAGCGTGCCTGCCCACACCGGACTGAGTGTTCAGCAGTTTTGACTCAAATGGGCACGACCCCCATGCCCCACCCTGAGTGACTATCCACCCGATCTTGCCCTGAGTGACTTTTTTGTTGTTTGTGAAAAAAGTTCAAAATGAGAAATATTTTGCTGATGTGGAAGAGGTGAAACCTAAAACAGCAGAAGCACTACAAGGCATCAAAATGGATGAGTTTAAAAACTGCTTTGAGCATTGAAAAAAGCATTTTGCTAGGTGTATTGCATCAAACGGAGAGGACTTTGAAAGTGACTGAAGTTTAAACATGTACAAATAAATACACAGCTTTTTATAATTAAATTCCGACTTTTTTTGGGTTCTCCTCATACATTGGCATAGTGTTTGCATATAGCCTCTGGTATCTTTTAAATCATTTCTTGACTGCTTCTAATACCTAATACAATGTGAATGTTGTGTAAATTGTCATTGTACTGTATTGCTTTTCAAGTCTGGGCTGGGCTCGGTGGCTCAGCCTGTCATCCCAGCACTTTGGGAGGCCAAGGCAAGTGGATTTCCTGAGCTCATGGGTTCAAGACCAGCCCGGGCAACTTGGCAAGGCCTCGTCTCTACAATAAATAAAAAATTAGCCTGGCATTGTGGCACATGCCTGTAGTTCTGGCTACTTGGAAGGCTGAGGTGGAAAAATCACCGGAGCCCAGTAGGTCAATGCTGGGGTGGCCGTGAGTGTGCCTCTGCATCCCAGCCTGGGCAATGGAGTGAGACTCTGACTCAAAAAACAAAAATCCATATTACTTTCATTGTTGTACCAGCATGAATGTGTTGTTTTTCTGAATAGCTTCCATACGAGGTTGGTGGAACACGCCATGCTGGGTCTGTGGATGAGGAGGGCTGGACGTGCGATGCCTTCCTGAGGACACTCACACTCCCCTTGAAGGGAAATGTCCGACATTGTGTCTTTGATTCATGTGAGACCCACCAGAGAAGACACCTTGCTGTCACTGGGGTGTCACCAGCACCACACCCCAAATAGGGTTAAATGAGTACACCTCCAGTGGAGTCTGGAGCAGTTTCCAGTCCCTGCTGAGCTCTTACCTCCACAGAGGGTCCTGCTCGCATCAGGCCACCAGGGACCACGTGAGGCATCTGTCACACCCCTTGAGCACCTTCCTCTTGGGACTGTACGGTGGAAGCCAGCTATGCCCTGTGAGACTTACCTCGCAGACAGCCGACTCACCCTCCCCAAAGTCGTGGGACTGTGCCTCGCCCCCTTGAAGCCCCCCACCTCTCCCAGGAGTTCCAGGAGGGCAGCCGTCACCTCCTCAGCTATCAAGGTCCTTCCCCCGTCCTGCTCCCTGGTTCCGATGTCCGTGAACTTTGACACCATCCGAAGGAACAATATGGTGGCCTTCATGGACAGTCACCTCTGTCCACACCCCAGCCGGTCCCAGGGCCAACACAAAGGCTCCTCTTAAAATAAGGGAAATGTCTGGCCCAAAGCAAATGCAGGTCTCCACCCCTAGAGACCAAAAATATTGGCAGAGTTCAAAAACAAGTAAATAACAATAAGCACAGAAATCTTTAAGGTCCAGAATTTAGCCAGGACGTAGGATATAAGTATTTCCTTCTCTTTAATTATCACAAAAATCCTGTCAGTCTTTTTTTTTTTTTAATCTCCATTTTAGAGATGAAGAGACCTGAGGCTCTGGGACATCGAGTGACTTATTGAGGTCACACAGCAGCAGGGCCGTGGTTCAAACCCAGATCTCCCGACTTCATGTTTTCCACCAGGGTTCTGTAGAACATGATGACAGAAATGGAAATGGGAACACAGTTTATTTTCATTGGTCTTCCTGGGTCGTAGAGACCCAGATCATTCTGTGATGGCAATAGCCAAATGGGCTTGCTTGAAGACACATTCTTTACATAAAGACTCGCAGGATGCATGCTTTTAAAAAAAGTTTTTTTTAAAGAGAGGATTCTCTCTGCCGCCCAGGCTGGAGTGCAGTGTTGCAATCATAGCTCACTGTAGCCTTGAACTCCTGGGCTCAAGGGAGTCTCCCGCCTCAGCCTCCCAAGTAGCTGGGACTACAGGCATGTGCCACCAGGCCCTGCTAATTTTTGTAATTTTTCGTAGAGACAGAGCATCTCTATGCTGCCCAGGCTGGTTTCCAACTCCTGGCCTTAAGTGATCCTCCTGCCTTGGCCTCCCAAAGTGTGAACCAGTGTGCCAGGCCTGGTTCGTAAGGGTTTGTTTGACCTTAATCTCCTAACTGTGTCCAGGCTCTTGTCCAAGGCATGCTCCCTCCAGGTGTCTGGTTCTTGGTGTGTGTGTTTCTCCTTGTAACCACTTGACTCCCAGCACCGCGGTGAGAGGCCTCCTGTGTGGGCCCCAAGGCCTGCTTGATGCTTCAGTGGCCCGCGGGGTGCTTCTCCAGGGGCCAGCGTGACCTGGGTGGACACTGCCTAACGGTGTTTCTTCTTAGTTAAGGGAGCGTCCTGCTGGTCCTGCCAGAACCCCGCCTGGCATTCGAGGCAAC
>CAUYQG010179528.1:0-14031 GCA_963574415.1 Tarsius wallacei | reverse complement strand
ATAGCCCCCAACCCACAGTCCAGCCTCAGAATTGAATATAGCTAGAGGATTCACATAAGAAAGAATAGGAGATTGAGCAGACAGAAGTAAAAGCAACCCTGCCATCCTTGAACAACAGAATTAAAGAAGAGGGGGGAAAAGTGGGGAGGAAAATCTTCACAAATAAAGGAAAATCAAAAGAAGAATACTGGTCTCACTCAGACCCTGGGAGGTCAGACACTGAGAAAACAAACTTTGGAATGCAAACAATGAAAAGCCCCCAGAATGGCTGGTCACATACTACAAACCCAGATATCAAGACATTAATAGAGAATAAAAAGAATTGAGGAGAGACAAGAGGAAAATAAGAAGGAGTTGATAACTGAGATAAGAGCAGTAAAAAGAGCTGTGATTGAAATAAATAAACTAATAAGCATGGAAAGCAGAATTAGCCAAGCAGAAGAAAGATTCTCAGCGCTTGAGGACCAAAATATTGAACTATCCCAAACTGTCAAAAACATAGAAAAGAAGCTTAAAAAGACAGAACAAAACCTTCAAGAGATGAGTAATTATTTCAAGAGGCAGAACCTAAGAGGAATTGATCTTCCTGAGGCAGAAAGAGAAACAGAGACCACCCTGGAACAAACATTCCATGAAATCATTAAAGAAAACTTCCCTCATCTCATCATTGATGTGAAAATTCAAACACAAGAGATCCAGAGATTCCCTACAACAACAAATGAGAAGACCCCAGACACATAAAAATTCACCTTAACAAACTAGGTATAAATGAAAAAAATCCCAAAGGTAGCAAGAGAAAAAGGTCAGACTACTTACTGGGAAAGACCAATTAGAATAGCAGCAGATTTATCTACAGAAACCCATTCTTCAGACTTCTCAAAGATAAAAAATTTCAACCAAGAATAACCTACCCAGCTAAGCTAAGCTTCATCAGTGAGGGAGAAGTAAAATCTTTCTCAGACATTCAATCCCTAAGATCTTACGCTGCCTCTAGATCACCTCTACAAGAAACACTTAAGAAAGTACTAAACACAGAAGAAAAGGAAAAAAGAAAGACAACATTCTTCACAAGAGTGCAGGAAAAAGATTGCAAACACACATGAATCAACCCAAAAAATCAAAAGAAAGACAACCAACATGAACAACAGCAACTCTATGAGAACTTTATGACAGAGACAAACTCTCACATTTCAATCATTAGCCCGAATGTGAATGGACTAAATGCACCACTGAAAAGACATAGATTGGAAAAATGGATAAAATATCATAAGGCAACAATATTTTGTCTCCAAGAAACTCATCTCACCAGAAAGGACACTCACAGACTCAAAGTAAGAGGATGGGAAGCAAAATTTCAGTCAAACGGAGCACAAAAGAAAGCTGGAATTGAGATCTTAATATCAGACAAAATACCCTTTAAGCTATCAGATACTATGTAAATAGTTGTTATACATTACTTAAAAATTAATATTATCTTTATTTTGTATTTTTTTCTCATATTTTTGATCTGTGGCACATTGAGTATAAGGATGTAGGACTTGTAGATATGGAAGGCTGATTGTCCCATACCACCTTGTATTAGGGACTTGAACATTGGTGGATTTTGGTATCTGTGGGGGATTCTTGAATAATCCTCTGCAGATACCAAGAGCCTAGTGCATTTAAAAACTTCGTGTTGTACACAATAAGAATATGCAATTTAATCTCTTTACATTCCCACCAACAGTGTGCAGGAGGTCCCTTTTCTTTGCATACTCATAAAAACTGTATGAGTGAGAATATATGGTACTCTGTTCTTTGTTTCTATGATAGATCACTGAGTATGATCGACTCTAAATCCATCAAAGTTGCTGCAAAGACCATATGTTTGTCCTTCTTTATGGCTGCATAATGTTCCATTGTGTATATGTACCAGTTTTTAATGCTCCAGTCCAGCTTTAATGGGCAACATGGTTGGTCCTGTTTTTGCTATTGTGAATAGAGCTGCAACAAATATATGTGTGCAGGTATCTTTTTTGTAGAATGATTTGGGTTCCTCCGGGTATATTCCCGATAGGGGAATTGTTGGTTCATATGGAAGGTCAATTTCTAGTTCTTTCAGAAATTGTCACATGTCTTCCAGAGAGGTTGCACTAGTTTGCATTCCCACCAGCAGTATAGAAGTGCTCCTTTTTCTCCACATCCTCACCAGCATCTGTTCTTGTTTGTTTTATTAATGATAGCCATTCTTACTGGGGTTAGGTGGTATCTCAATGTTGTTTTGATTTGCATTTCTCTGATGATGAGTGAGGCTGAGCACTTTTTCATGTGTCTGTTGGCTGCCCACATATCTTCTTCTGAGAAGTGTCTATTCATGTATTTTGCCCACTTTTTAAAGGGGTGTTTGTTTTCTTCCTTTCTGGATGTTTGAGTTTCTTGTGGATCCTAGATGCTAGGCTTTTGTCAGATATACAGTTTTCAAATATTTTTTTCCATTCTGTGGACTGTCTCCCTGCTCTCATGATGGTTTCTTTTGCTTTGCAGAAGCTCGTTAGTTTGATGAGGTCCCACTTGTCTATTTTATTTCTTAAGGTATTAGCCTTTAGGGTTCTGAATAGGAATTGGTTGCCAGTTCCAATTTCCATAAGGGTGTCTCCTGCATTTTCTAAGATTCTTATAGTTTGAAGTATTACGTTTAGTTCTTTGATCCATTTAGAGTTAATTTTTGTGTGTGGTGAAGGGTAGGGAACCTGTTTCAATATTCTGCATGTGGTCAGCCAGTTTTTCCAGCACCATTTACTGAATAGGTTCTCCTCTCCCCAGAGGTTGCTTTGCCAAAGATGGTTGAGCAATTGAGGCTTTTCTTCTGGAATCTCTATCCTGTTCCATTGGTCCAGTGCCTGTTCTTGTACCAGCACCAGGCTGTTTTGATTACTCTAGCCTTATAATAAAGTTTGAAGTCCGGAAATGTGATACCTCCTGCTTTTTTTCTTTTGCTAAGGATTGTTTTGGCTATTCGTGGTCGTTTATGTTTCCATATGAATTTCTGTATTGTCATTTTTCTTCTCAACATCAGGTCTGAGAAGAATGATGTTGGTAACTTAATGGGTACTGCATTGAATCTGTAGAATTTGATTTATGGCCAACGATGTGATCAATCTTACTGTATGTTCCATGTGGTGATGAGTAGAATATATATTCTATGCTTGTTGAGTGGAATAATCTGTAGGTATCTATTAAGTCCATCTGGTCGAGTGTCAATTTTGGTTCTGGATCTCCTTGTTGATTTTTTGCCTTGATGATCTAGGGCTGTCAATGGGGTATATAGTAGTGTTAGAGGCAATATCATCTTTAGTTTACTTAGTAGTTGTTTTATAAATGTTGGTGCTCTTTTGTTGGGTGTGTATATGTTTAGGATCAATATTTCTTGTTGATCGATTAAACCTTTTATCATTATGCAGTGTCCTTTTGCATCTTTTAAAAATTTTGATAGTTTAAATGTTGTTTTGTTTGATATTAAGATAGTAACTTCTGCCTTCTTTTGTGATCCATTTGCCTGGAAACTTGTTTTCCAACCTTGAACTTTGAGTCTGTGTGTGTCCCTTGAAGTGAGATGAGTCTCCTGGATGCAGCAAATAATTGGGTCATTGTTTATTATTGGTCTGTCATTCTGTGTCTTTTTAGTGGTGCATTTAGTCCATTAACATTCAGGCTGATTATTGAAATATGATTATTTATTCCTGTCATAGAGTTCTTATAAAGTTTTTCCTTTGCTTCCTTGTTTTCTTTTGGCTTTGGAGATAATGTATATGTGTGTATTCATGTTCCTTGTTGTGCTGTATTCTCTGCTGATTCTATGCTCTGCTGTTCTCTTGGGAAGTGTGTAGTCAATCTTTTTCTTCTTTCTTCTGTGCTTAATACCTTTTTAAGTGTCTCCTGTAATCTTCATAATCTCTTAGGGATTGGATGTCTGGGAAGGATTTTAATTCTCCATTACTGATGAAGCTGCGCTTGACTGGATAAGAAATTCTTGGTTGAAATTGTTTATCTTTGAGGACTTTGAATATAGGGCTCCAGTTCCTTCTTGCTTGTAGTGTTTCTGCAGATATGTCTGCTGCTATTCTGATTGGTTTACCTTGGTTGGTAGTGTGACCTTACTCTTGTGCTGCCTTTAGGATTTTTTCTTTTGTGCCTACTTTGTGTAGGTGAATTTATATGTGTCTAGGGGTTGGTCTTCTCATTTGATGTGTTGTGGGGGTTCTTTGTATCTCTTGTGCTTGGCTTGTCACATCTCTGGTAAGATGAGGAAAGTTTTCTTGGATTACTTCTTGGAATACTTCAAGTTGTTTCCGTTTCCCTTTCTTCTTCTGGGATACCTATCAGGTGTAGGTTCAGCCTCTTGACATAAACTCACATCTTTTGTAGGCTTTGTTCTTTCTGAGTCTTCTTTCTATGTTTTTTACAGATTGGGTTAATTCCATGTTCTGGTCTTCAAGTTCTGAGATTCTTTCTTCAACTATATTAATTCTGCTTTCCATGCTTGTCATCTTGTTATTTATTTCCTGCATGAAATTTTTTATTGCGAAAATGTCTGTTACATGTTCTTTCAGTGTTGCATCTTGTCTTTCTTGTGTCCTATTTACTCTTCCCAAACATTCCCTAATCCCTGTTGTGTTCTGGGGACAGTCTTTGGTGACTTCCATTGTTTGGGCACTAAGGTATGATTTTTCAGGAGTTTTGTCTTTGGTACACTTGAAATTGCCTGAGGCTTTCCTTTGGCTTTTCCTAATTTGTGACAGATCTCTTGCTTTTCTTTTTAGTTCTGTTATTCAGTGTCAGTGGGAGAAGGTTTCCCTTCATTCCCTGACATTTGCACATACCTCTATTCTTCCCTAATTCAGGCTCTGGATTTGTTCTATTATGAAATAGGAAGGTGGAAGGGAAGCTTTGCTGTCTCCTGTAGTTTTCAAAATTTGAATGAAGTGGGAGATGGGGTACACTGATCTCTTTGGAGTTCTTCCTGCTCCTTTTCTGACCACACATTTGTCCCACAGCTGGATCAGAGTAGGGGATCGGGTGCCTGGAACTCAGCACTTGTCAGGTCCCTCTGAAGTTTGTGCTCTCAGGATTTTCCCTTTGGGCCACAGTGAAGCCCTGCGTAGCTTATCCACCAGTCACAGAGATCAGATCTGTTGGTCTGTGATGAGCAAGTCAGAGCATGTTCCTGCCCCACTTTCAAAGTGGTGGTGGGGTTCCTCTCTTAACCTCTTCCATGGGAACTTGCCTTTGGACTCTGTCTGCAGCCACTTCCAGCACCCTGTAAGGTGCTGAAGTGATGAGGCAAAGCCCGGAGCAGTCTCTCTCCTGCTTCTATGGTGAGGGAGTGCCTGGGGCAATAGTGTCTCCCTGTCATTTTTCCAAAGGAAAACTTCTGTCTGTTTTGAAAAAAAATGGTGCTCCACTTCTGTGACCTAGGTAGACCAAGGGCCATAGTAGAGAAGTTGTAGCACCTACTGTTGCACCAGGGACCTGGCCACCCATTCACGAGCCCCACTTATACAGTCTCTCCCAGTGTTTTCTTGCCAGGGAAGGTTTGTTGATTAAAAAAAAAAAGAAAGAAAAGAAAGGGAAAATGGTGCTCAGCTTCTGAATCCAGGAATCGCTAGAGTCCAAGCCCAGATGCTGTGGCACCAGCCGCTGTACCAGAAGAGTCCTGGCTACTAGCTCCCTAGCTCTCAATTATTCAGCCACTCACATGCCCATTCGGTCACCAGCACATACACAAAATTTTCCATACCCTCACTCACACGGGGACTCACCTAGTCCGACTGTCTCAGCAGCCATCTTCTCTGCCACAAATGAATTTATTACCACTGAAGTGTACCTTTAAAATGTTAGGATCATGACTTATATATGCATATTATGCTCCATAAAAATTTAAATAAATATTTAAATATAAGAGAAAGGAAGAGATGATAGGAGTTGCTGGTGATGAAGTCTCTCTGAGGGTGGGACAACAGGAGGAGCTTCTGGGAAATAAATAAGGGTGAGGGGCTGATGCAACCTCTGATCTTGCCACATGGAGTCCTGTCTCCTATCCCCCTGGGTCAGTCCTCATCCCTTTCCACATCTGCCTGGGTACATAGATGCCCACAATGTGGCCCTCCATGCATGACATGAAAAAGCGTTTTGAAGGTGCCCTGTCTACCATCCTACACCCTGATACCTCATCTCATACTCAGTCTTTCTCTTATTCTACCTGTATTTCTCTATGTTTGTGTCTCTCCACCATCACCAACATATTCCTTTGATAAGGGTTTAGAATCTCATCTGAAACACAAACATTGGACAGTTACAGGGTTTTCTTACCGGTAACAGAAAGATGCAGTGGGTCACTTGGATGCGACCAACTATAGGGAAAGTCACTGATAGAGCCATAGCATCTATAGGTCACTCCATGGGTTGTAGGTCCCAGAGAGAAGTAAGTCTGGAAAGTTTTCATTGTGGTTACTCACCACAGGGAGCCTGCGTTCATGTTCCTCTCCTTCCCTGGATAGATGGTATGTGCCAAAAGAGCTCTTGGACATGCAGGTCAAGGTCATGTTCTCTCCTGAAATCTCCATGAGTCCCATCTGTGCTGAGAGAAACTTTATTGTATTGTTCTGGAAAAAAAAGATGCAATTTATATAGAGCATCCAATCTGGAACCTGGGAATACACAGTACACAAGGGCTGGTGCTGTCTTTCCTCTGGGACCATGATACCCTGGGAGGAATTGTGGCTCAATCACATGGAAGGAAGAAGTAACAGATTAGATTCGGAATCTGTGAGTACCACATGGCCCTAGGCCACAGTGCCCAACTAAGGCCAAATGTGTGGGTTCCTTTGGGGTCTCCTAGTAGAGAAAGGAGTAGTGTGTAGGTACAATATAAACCCTACCCTACTTATTTTCTGATTCAGGACACTGAAGAAAGTCAGGAAGGGACATCCTCTCTTTGGTGTGTGTGAATCTGTCTATGTGTCTCCCCTTTGCCCTTCACCTCATTTCTAACTCCCTGTATTGCTCCTGTGTTCATTCTTCATGCTGTGACAAGGGATCTGTATTTGTGTCTCCTTCCCCTCTGCCTTTGCTCCTATAACCCTCATCAAGTCTGTCTCTATAAGAGCTTCAGGCTATCCTCCTCACAATGACTTGGGTCTTCCAAATCCTGAAACATCCAGTCTGTATCCCAAAGAGGTTGAGGAGCAGATCTGCTCTCACCTGCGATTATGATGTCCAAGGGGTCACTTGGATCCAATCATTGATAAGAGAAGGGTCTCATGGAACCAAAGCCGTCTATAAGTCCCTGTGTGGGCACGTGTCATAGGACCCAGAGAAAAGTTGGCCTGGGAGACCCAGCCATGGGGCTCCCTACCTAGGTGCAAGACTTCCTCGGTAACACCAACTCTGAGCAGAATGAAGGTCTGAAACATGATCATTGAGAAGCATTGCAGGATGACCTTCCCTCCTAGTTTAACAGGGGGCCTGGAGGGATGATTTTCTGTAGATAGCTAAGAACAGAGCTTGTGAGTTTAGAAAAAGTCATCCGTCCTCACCCCATTCCAAAGGACCTGAAATGAAATGTTTCATACCCCCATCTCTCTCTCTTCTTCCTCTCTGTGTCTCCATTTTTTCTATGTCTGTGACCCCCTCTGTGTAGGTCTCCTCCATCTCTCTCTTTCCTTTTCCTCTGTTTCACTGTCTCTAGCAGCACCAGACTCATTTCCACTGAGATCATCCTTATCACTTTGGCTGTTGTATCACTTTCTTGCCAATCTCTTTCCTGCTTTCTCTGGTGGGGTGAAAGTGGGACGATCACTGGCTATATCTCAGGGCTCTTCAAGTCTGGTTCATGTGCTTTTGGACAAACTGGAATCCCTGAGAAGAGGTAAGACTTAAGCAGTATGGTAGGTACTATGGTACTCAACAATGTCCACGCAACCCGTTTCTGATGAGTGCTCAGGGGCATCTCCTGCCATGTTGGTGCCTTCTCCATTGTCCCAGCTTCCATAGGGTGCCCCTGAATCTGGCTCATGGAAGAGTGGATCCCTCCATCCAGAATTGTGGTGGCATCAGCATCCTGCTTCTACTGATCTCTGAATACCTCCAGTTTTTCTGATTTTGATTGTAAATTTTTCCTTGACATAGTATCTGTATTGGTTTCCAGTTGCTGCTGCAACAAATTGTCACAAATATGGTGGCATGAGACACCATACTACCTTACAGTTCTGGAGGCCAGAAATGTGAAAGAGTCTCACTGGTTCAAATAAAAGTATCTTCAGGGATGTTCTCCTTTTGGGGACTCGGGTGAGAACCTCCTACAATGACCTTTCCAGCCTATAGAGGTTCCCTGAATCCCTTGTCTTGTGGCCCTTCCTCCAACTTCAAAGCTCACAGTGGCTGATGGAGTCTTTGTCTTTCTGCAATGCCCTGATCCTCACTTTCCTGATAACTCCTACTTTTCTGTGGGCACTTGTGGTTACACAAAGTCCACTTGGATACTCCAGAATACTTTGTCCTTCTCAAGGTCAACAGGTAAAAAACTTTTATTTCATCTTTAAGCTAAATTGTCCTTGAAATGTAACATAACATATTTACAGATTTGGTGTATATTAATGTACAAAATAATTGGGGACACTTATGCTTTCCACCACAGTGCTTGATCCCTGCATTTAATCTGCTCTTATCCAAAATAGTTGGTGAACTTCCTGTTATTCTTATTGGACCCTGACTGACATTGTCACCCATACCCTAACATTCAGCAGGTTGAGACAATGAAACACCATCCTAAACACAAGCGTCTAACCTGTGACAACAATCTCCAGGTGGTTTTGGGTGCTGTCTGTGGAGATAAGGAGAAAGAGTAGAAATAGTAGCATCTATACATTCCTGCACGTGCTGTGGTCACAGGGCCTATGGAAATGCTGTTTTGGAATATTTTGCCCTGGAACTCAAGGATGTGGGCTCCATCTTCCTTGTACAGCTCGAACTTGCTGAAACCAAGAAGAGAGTGACACTGAAGAGTCACGTGTCCTCCTAGAGGAACCACATGGCTGGGCCAGGCAGACAGGGAGGGCTTGTTCTGACCACCTGGAGGAGGAGGAGACACAGACTTAGAGAGGAAGGTGTCGAGCCACCCCTCACTCACTATGCTAAGGCTCCTCCTTTCCGTGTTTCTACAGCTCCATTTCCAAATTATGAAGCCCAGGGATACAGAAGGGACGCGCCACTACACAGAAATGGCATGTCTTCCTACCACTTAGTGTTGACTGAGAACCTTGACCAAGTGCTGATAAAGGGCCACTTACTTGATTTTAACAATGCAAAATTAGTTAAATGAAATAATAAAAAGTAGACTAAGAATAGAGGGCGAGATCTATGTGAGTGAAATAACATCAGCAAATGCATGTAACACAATAAGCAACTCATCTTGCATCTAACACAGTTGACTTTTGTCAGAATATTCTAGAAATTCAGAGGCTGATGGCATCTGGTTCCCACACTTCTTCTGGTAGAATGACAGCAGCCGCACTCCAGCTCCCACTGTCATGGAAATGCTTAAGAGCATGAGCCACCATCCTGTTCTAGAGGATTCTGCTGTTACCAGCACTGTTTCCTTCTTTATCTCTACAGGTGACATCGTTTCCTCCCCAGACTCCACAGTTCTGAGCACCACAGTCTTCCGCATGCCACTTTGAGCTTGCCCCAGCCAAGGGAGAGCCTTGAAAGCATCTCCAGGACAGAATCAGGTGCTGGATTTTCCAGGGACCCCGCTTTCAGTTCACAATATATTAACGCACAGTGTTTCGATGGTCAATATATCAGCCCACCTCCTGTGCTGTGTGTCCTTTTCTTTCAGAAAAATGCACTTATTTTGGCTGGATGGCAATCCAAGATCTGCAGAAGGACTCACTCACTAACGTCCCAATGCTCTGGACAAAGAAGAACCCTGGAAAGACAGATCCTGATAAAGAGGCTCCTCCATCTCCTCAAAAATCTCGCCTTCCTCTCCTGCCCAGCCAGACCCTTGCTGGGCTGAAGATAATCTTTGCTCTTAATGACCTCCATCCCACTCCAGATATCAGGGTTCTGTGCTGAGGAGACACCCAACCCCAGAACATATCTCTACCCTAGCATTCCCTCCCTCCTTTCCATTCCAGAACTCACCAAGATGCACCAGGCTGACCAACGTGAGTGACATGGTGGTGTTTCTGCTGAAAGGAGGCAATGACTCAGCAACATTAACCAGTGCACAGGATGTCATGAGAGGGCCTTGCCCATGCAGTTTACTTGTTGACCACAATGCAAGAAGGCAATGCACAAAGACTCTTGTTAGCTTGCATTAGGCCAAGGTGGGTGTCCAACCAATGGAGAAATATGGCTTTCTGGAGATTGTTGCCATTAAAGCTGTTTCTTCACATTGTTTACTGTGGCTGAACTCAAAACACACATCAGACCAAACCTCCACACATAAAAAGATTGAGTTCTGTACCCAGTTGAATGAATTTTCACATATTTTTCTTGTTTTTATCTTTGAGTCAAACTTTTCTTTATAATAATATACAAAATATCTAATAGATATTATCATAATTTTTCTTGTGTTATTTCTAGTGTTGAGCCAAAATCAGCTAAAATTTTTAGAATTACCAGGAGAGAGATTGCATAGTTTTTTAGAATCATAGAATTCTACTTTCTTTGCAAAAAAACTCTTGTATACTCTGGGACTTGTAGTGTTATCTAAAATTTGTTTTGTGACCCAAGAATCCAAATTTATGTTTCTCTCTCTCTCTCTCTCCTTTCTGTTTCTTTCTCTCTCATTTTAAATTAACATAAACATCCAGTTACACAATGCTATAAGACATCAACTTTCAACAGCTTATTATAAATTTCAAAAATAACACTCCAGAACATTTTCAGAAAGGCAATAAACTGATAATACCCTCCAAACACACTCATGCATGCTGCTGTCAATTTTCTTACTTGGCCCCTACATTTCTAAAATTTGTGAAAACATTTTATGTGTATTGTAAATATGTAAAACTCATATTTTTTAAAAAAGAAATGACATGTTGCTATGTTGGCAAGGCTGACCCAGAACTCCTAGGCTCAAACTATCTTCCTACCTTGGTGTCCCAGTTCTGGGATTATAGGTGCAAGCCACCACACAAATAATAATTTGAAATTTTACTTGCATATATATGTATGTTTGATTATACACACCCACAGCTAAGCATGCACATATGCAGAGATTTCAAATTTAAAACGTGAAAATTGCTTCCTACTTTCTTTTACTCACACTTGTATGCCCATAACACATACATGTTGAATTTTAGAGGTCTATTTTATTCTTTTGGATTGCAGTATAATAGTCTTGCATAACTGTATGCAATGATCCACTTTTTAAATGGGAATTTGTGTTGTTTCAGTGTTTTCTATTTTGTGACTCAGGTCTTTATAATTATTACGGTATGTTATGCCTTGCATATAATATGCTTTATATAGGTGTATATAGACATTAAATGATTGATTTTGATTGCAAAATGATGTAGAAATTAAAGAAAGTGCCAATATATTCCCACCTTGACCAAATGTACCTGGTACACTGTTTATAAATTTTACTGTTTCTTATAACATACAAACATTCAGGTTCACTGATTTTTCTCTATTATTTGATGTGTATGTATGCACTTTTGTATTTTTTACTCATCATTGCATTTATTTTCTTGAAATTACTTCAGAATTAATTTGCATACTTTTATGCAAAGTTAATTGAAAGGAAGAATTCTAAGAGCTGTGAGAAAAAAGCATGAAATTACTTGCAAACGTAGACCTATCAGACGAAGAGCAGACTTCTCAGCAGAAACCTTTCAAGGAAGAATGGATTAAGGCCCTATTTTCTTTCTCCTCAAACAGAATAGCTCTCAGGGAAGGATATTACAAAACTAAGTTTCATAAATGTGGGAGAAGTAACATCTCTCTCAGACAAGCAAATGCCTAGGGAATTCATCCATGTAGATCATTTGTACAACAAATACTCACAGGAGTTCACCATAATGAAACAAAAAGTGGAAATACACCAGTAGAAAAATACTTTAAGAATTTCTTAAAGTGAAAGTTAGATCTTTACTTTAGATATTACTTCTTTTCAAACATATACAGTTGAGGCTTAATGTTCCTTAAGACATAGCATTACAAGTCATTTGATGAGGTATATTTCCATTTTTTATACAAAATATTTTCTACTTTGGAATGTTTTTCTTTTTCATTGATTGCTTCAATGTATGTTTATTTTTTCCAAATAGTCTATAATTTTCATGTATCGCCTTGTCATATATTTCTAATTTAATTAAACTATTTTCATACATTATAATATCTATGATTCATTATCTTAAAATGTATTTTGGTGAATGTTTCATAAGCACTACAAAATATTGTGGATAAGGAATTTTGCAATGAGAATATTATAAATATTAATTAGGTAAAAATGAATAGAAATTGTTTTAAGACTGCTATATTATTTTTTATTTTCTGTATACTTGCTCTGGAAGTGAGGTAAGCATTGCTATATCTAGCTATAATTTTTGGTATGACTAATTATTTTTCAGTTCTGCCTTTGTTTTAATGTCTTTTGAGATTGCATTTATAATTATTATGCTTTATTTATATATTTACCTTTTTGTTATTATGAAGTACTTCTTTTTGTATCTCTAATATTTTCTAATTTAACATTTACATAGTTAAAACTTCCATGATTTTAGTTATTGGAGAACAAACCTTATAGTAACAATTCCTGAGAAATGTTAAATACCATATTTATTTCAGAGTTTTTTTTCTTGTAGGATTCTAGTATGAAATATTTGCCTTCATTACTTAAAAAAGTTGGAACCATCAACTTCTCACTTCCATAGTTTCTAATGCAAAGTGTGTTGTCCTCCTTATGTTTTGACCCTTTTGGTTAATGTGTGTTCCATTTCTGAATACCATGGGTTAGAACTTCAACACACCTTTTTGAGGAAAACTATCAACCTACAATCCCCATCCTTGGATATACCCAGCAATGGAGGCCATTTTAACACTTTAAGGAATTATCTAAGCCGCCCAGCTACCTGCCCCAAATATTAATGATCTTTAAAGGCTGGTATAGTATTACAGTTGTTTTCTGCTATGCTGATCTTCAGTGATGAAGAAACAAATAGGAAAAGAGTAAAAACTAATCTTTCAGTGTAGGGTATTTTTCTTGTTGTTGTTGAAAATTTTACCATGCAGCATTATCTGAAAATGCAGGCACACAATGTGCCTATTTTCCAAGTCTGTCATTTAAAGAATTTGTTTTCAGAAACCTCTTCTTATTCTCACTTATCTTCCTTAATCCTCACTTTTCTTCCCTGAGCATATGAGCTCTAGTAATCAAAGCACAGCATAATTTATTGTCTGCTTACATGTGTAACTGTTTCATCAATAACATCTATCTGTATCATGTATATCTATGTGTATTACATAAGAAAAAGCATCCAAAATGCACAATGTATCCTCCCCAAGTTATTCATTACATCAATTCTTTTTTATACTCAATATTTTTTATTATGATATTGTGGGGTACAGTTAAGGGTTAGGTATACAAATATGCTTCGTTCAGCACCCTTGTTGATAAGAAGTGTCTCCCCATCCCCAGACAGATATTTACTACCATTAATCCCTTCACCCTCCCCCTCCCCCCCATAGTTTCCCACCACTGTCAGTCGTTTTCTTGTGGTAATACGTTGGATGATCAAGGTCTACTATATGAGTGAGAACATGTGATACTCAGTTCTTTGTTTTTGTGAGAGGTCACTCAGTTTTATAGACTCGAGTTCCATCCAGGTTGCTGTGAAATTCATGATTTTGTTATTTTTTATGGCTGTGTAGTATTCCATTGTGTATATGTACCACATTTTAAAAATCCAGTCCTCTTTTGATGGACAGCAAGGTTGCTTCCAGGTTCTTGCTATTGTGAACAATGCTGCGATAAACATA
>CAUYQG010179522.1:0-15075 GCA_963574415.1 Tarsius wallacei | reverse complement strand
AAATGGGTGGCATCTAATATTGAAGCTGTGATTTTCCACTACAAAAATATTCAGGTAACATGATCTGTGAAATGAACAGTTCTGAGTAACACCTGGGATTTTGTGTGCAAATAGGTTGTTGGTAGGTTCCTTGGAAATGAGAAAATGTTAACTTTCGTCTCCTTTGTGGAACTTAATTTTAAAAAAATAAGGTTTAATGTTCCACATTACTTGGAGGTGAACATAGAGGTTTAATGTATTCCTTTTTTTTTTTTTTTAAGTTGGATTCTCACTCCTTTGCCCAGGCTAGAGTGCATGGCACACATGTTCATGGCCACCCCAGCGTTGACCTGCTGGGCTCAGGCTACACTTCTATCTCAGCCTTCCAAGCAGCCAGAACTACAGGAGCACACTACCATGCCCAGCTAATTTTTTGATTTATTGTAGAGATGAGGTCTCACCAAGTTTCCAGGGCTGTTCTTGAACCCGTGGCCTCAGGCAATCCCTGCACCTTGGCCTCCCAAAGTGCTGGAATTACAGGCTTGAACCACTGAGCCCTGCCCTATATAGATCTTTAGAGCAGCATTGTCCAAGATAAATACAATGCAAGTCACATATATAACTTTAAATTACTAGTAATATTTTTAAGTGCAAAAATAAAAAGTTTAATTAATTTTAATAATATATTCAACTTGATATGTCTGGCATATGTTTTTCAATATGCAATCAATATAAAAATTATCCAAAGGATATTGTTTAAATTGTTTTAAATTAAATTATTTTTTTCATGCTAAGTCTTCAAAGCCTGGTGTATATTTTCTACTTCCAAGCATCTCTCAATTCAGACAAGTCACACTTCCTTAGCAGTCATGGGGGGCAGGAGGTAGTGACCAATGTACTGGATAGCACAACCACAGAGCCACAGATTCCAAGACACCTGTATTTCTCTAGGTTGACCAGCTTTGCACACAACTGTTTTGTACAACAAGTGATTAATGATCTAAAGCTTTGAGAAGCTGGAATTTGGTATCACATGTTAGAAGACAAGTAGAGACACCTTGATCATATCCCATCCTCATGCAATTTCTCTCCTACTATCTTAAACTGAGAAAATGTGTACGAGGGGGTACTCCCTCCAAAATAACAAACTTATTTTTAGGAGGGCTGGCCCCTTATAGTACAGACTTCTCCCACTAGTTAAGTGTTCCAGGAACTCATCGGCATCAGTGTACCAGTTAGCATTGTTGTAAGATGGTGTGTTTGGCTTCAGTGGAATTTTTTTTTTTTTAATTTTTATTTTAAAGACGGGGACAATTCAGGGTGGTATACAAATGGTCATTGTACAGGCAAAGTTTGGGCCTCACTTTGGTCCCCACTTCACCTGATTTGAGATCAGGTACCTTTATTGATGAAGTGTGCCCCCTCCCCTCCCCTGGCCATTTCCCACTACTGCCAATCCCTTTCTTATAGTAGTATTGTAATTGTTCAGGGTCCGCTTTTGAGTGAGAACATGTGGTACTCAGTTCTTTGTTTCTGTGATAGATCACTGAGCATTACAGTCTCTAAATCTGGAGATTCTTTCAATGCATTTGCCCATTTCATGATGGGTGATTTATATGAACAACCTGCCCACACTGTCTGAGGATTCAGCAGTTTTTGACCCAAAATGACATGACTCACATACCCCACCCTCCCTCTTCACCCGATCTCACCCCGAGAGACATTTTTTTTTTCCTCAGATGAAAAAAGTCCTTAGAGGGAAACGTTTTACAGATGTGGAAGAGGTGAAACAAAAAAACAGCAGAAACACCAAAAGGCATCAAAATCAATGAGTTCAAAACCTGTTTTGAGCAGTGGCAAAAGCGTCTCAATAGGTGAATTGCTTCAAACGGAGAGTACTTTGAAGGTGGCTTAAATTTAAATGTGTAAGAATAAATACACAGTTTTTTATAAATAAATTCCAGGTTTTGGGAGGGGTCCTCCCCCCGCCCCATAAATTAGAAAGAATTAGAAAGTCAATGGTATTTTATTACCATTATTACAACTGCTGGGCTGTCCTTTGGAGTGTACACACCGTCCCAGCCAGTGTACAGATGAAGAGTGAAAATGTGCTAGAAAAGAAGAAAGTCTTTCCATGGTAAGAGTGGTAGATTCGCTCCAGGCAGTTAGCCCCAGAAAGGTGGAAGACCAACACGGGGCAAACAGATTTTTATGTGAACCAGGTTTTCTGTACTTGCTGCTGTCAGGGTAATTTATAACTAAGGCTTAGTATGTTTTTCACCAAGGCAATTTATTTCCAGTCCCTTCCAAGGGTCTCCATATTACTTGTTGATAATTACTGGTACTGGTTGGGGAAAGTCTCTCCAGCAAACACAGTCAGCAGAGTAACAATGTGGGCTTTAGCAGACATCTGGTCTAGGAGGGTTGCAGGCTGTGGGGTGAAAAAAGGCTGCAGAGAGGGGTTTCTGCATGGCTTATAGAGCTCCTATGACTTCCTCCTAAAGTCAAATTCAGGCTGTTGAATAAATCCAGGAACAAAGTGCTAAAATTGCCAAACAGGCTAAATCAAAGACAAGGATATCGCGGGCAGTAGAGAAAAGAATTAAGAAAATATGCAGGTATTTTACTGGACCGTAAGCATCTTGACAATTGGGTCTATTTTAATGCCACTGCTTTGTTTAGTGAATGAATGAATAATGTGTATGTATGTATATATATGTGTGTGTATGTACATATATATATTTAAATATATATATACTGGAGGTGCCAAAAAATGCATACCCATTTAAGAGATGTTATCTATGTATTACTTTTCAAAGTTGAATTAATTATGGTAACAATGTGTAGTATGACATTCGCTCAAAAGATGGCATTAATCAAATGAATGCTAGTGTCACCATGTGACAGGTAGGACAGTATTACAATTTTAATGCAGACTTTTTCTTTCTTAAAATGTGTGTATATATATATATATTGGCACCGTGTGTGTGTGTGTGTGTGTGTGTGTGTGTGTGTGTAAATAATATATCTTATTATTCTTTGGCCCAAGCTAACAATCAATTCAAGCCCTTATGCCTTTCACAAAGTCAAGTTATGGAATTCTGAAGAGGGTATAATTGAACCAGATGACCTTTGAAGTCTTTATAAGAGCTTATGATTCTGTAATTTGACTGGAAATGTGCTAATGAGCATCAAATATCATTAGACTTGAAAAATGCAAGCTTTGATTGAATTCGTGGGTAGCTACTAAAAACAATACATGTTAAAATTTTTTCTCAGCCCACTGTAGCCCAAAAGCTGTGCCCAAACTAGTGTGGATATAAGACTTTACTGAGTGAGGAAGATTTCTGGTGAATAAGCACTTGGATGACAAAACCCATGAAATTGGGCACTGGCCCTAAATTGTGCCCTTGCAATCACTTCACTTCTGTGAGCCCCAGTATTTACAACTGGACTAGATGATCTGTCAAAGTCCATGGGTTCTGATATATGAGTTTGAATAGGGAAGCTTCCTAGGGCTACATCTTTGCCCAAGAACTGTGACACCTGTGAGAGAAAGGCTCTTTCCTACTTTTCCCAGTTATCTCTTTCTTAGTGGATAAATTGGGCTAGATCAATTCCTGGGTGTCCTGGTGATCATTGAGATGGCTGTCTTTCCTGCCCAGCCAGACTTTAGTCTTGTGATCATACATCGCTGCCATATTTTCACATTCTTTGAAGACACAAGGAGCCTTTAATATCTCATCGCTGGCTGTCTTTTCTTCAGGGCAGAAACCCCTACAGGGGACTCCTTCTCTGGAAAGGGTTTTGTTCCTTTGGACCATAGAGTTGGGGAAAGGGAACAGTCAGGACTTTGTTGGACAAGTCCAGTCTATTTACCTTTGGGTCTCATAATTCCCCAGACATCATATGGGATGATTCTGCTCTGTCCAGGTTCTTCAGGGTCAATATAAATGTACAGCATGATTCATGTCTGCAGCAGTGGAGGTTATCAAATTCCAGGAAGTCCAGGAAATTCTGGGAAGCTCAGGAGAGGAACCATCCATTTGAAAAGTGAGCAGTTGACAGGCTCAAGGGCAGACATTCCCAAAGGTGGGCAGAACTGTTCTCTAAGCAGCCTCTCTTCACCCAATCCACAGCATTGCCAGAATAACTGCCCCCCCCAAACAAAGTCAAATCTAGTCATTCCCTCATTCACAAACTTAAACGGCTCCTCAACACCTGCAGAATGAAATATAAACACGTTTGTGAGGGATTTAAGGCTGTCATCATCTGACCCTAACCCATCATTCCAACGTTATATCATGTTACATCCCTCCGTGTACCCTGGGTGATGTCTCAGTCCACTGGACATCTCATCACTCCTTGAATTCAACATGCATTGTTTTCCACCTACATCTGTGATTTTTACTGCAATGCCCTTCCTTACCTTTGCTGGTCTACTGAAATCTTTTTCATTCTTCAATGGCCCACTCAAATAATTCCTCCGATGTCTGCAGCCCACCCCATACAACCCACCCTCAGAACATACTCCTTATGGCTTATTATTGCTTTAATTCTGCCTTTGATTAGAACTCATTGTATAAATATCTGTTTCTCCCTCCTCTGCAGCTTTATTTTATGAGATCTTTCATGACATGAATTACATTTTGCTAATTTTTGTTTTACCCACAGCTCCTATGATATGGTGTTTGTCATTGTAGGTGTTCGGGTAACGTTAGCTGAATAAAGGAATCGGGAACTGACCTGTTTCTTTCTTTTTTTTTTTTTTGAGTTGGAGTCTCACTCTGTCACCCAGACTGGAGTGCAGTGGCCACTCCCGGCCACCGCAGCCTCGACCTGCTGGGCTCTGGCGATCCTTCCGCCTCAGCCTTCCAAGTAGCTGGAACTACAGGCGTGCACTACCATGCCCGGCTAATTTTTTGATTTATTGTAGAGATGAGGTCTCGCTTGCCCAGGCGGGTCTCGAACCCGCGGGCTCAGGCAATCCACTCACCTCAGCCTCCCAAGGCGTGGGATTACAGGCTGAGCCACTGAGCCCGGCTTGACCTGTTTCTTATTTGAGCTAGAATTCCACCTGGCACTTAGTGGAATAGGATTTATAATCAATGCTTCGCTGCCTAAGCAAGAGGGGACCATTTGGAAGAAGGTCTTTGTGGGAGAAAGAAGACCAGAGATAGATTCAGAAGTCTCGTGTTTGGATGCTGACTAGGGAGGCAATGTACCTAGTGGACGGGGCAGAGACTGTGTGATCCCCCGATATCCATTCTCCTTTTCTTTCCTGGTAATTGAAACTGCAAGTTTTAGCTGGGCTCATGACTGTCTTGCTGAAGATTACATTGCTTAGTCACTGTTGAAACCAGTTATCAAAGTTTCGGCCAAAGGAATGTGAATAGAAGGCATGCACTCCTCATCGACAAGGGTACCTGCATAATGAACATTTGTACAACCTTGAATTGTACCCCACATCTTTAAAATAAAAAAGAAAATTTAAAGGGGAAAAAAAGAAGACATGAGCAACATTGGATGTGCACCCCTGAAACATTTCCATTTTCTCTCCTTTTCCCACATTCAGAAATACAGAATTAGGGTGTGTGCAAAATATATTTGATCATGAGGATGCGGCATCTCCCTAGGTAATCTTCCTAGGGTTTGATGGGACCACTTGTGTCACCTGTAGTTTCTCCTGTCTTGGTATTTGATGGTCTCATCCTTCCACTTGCTTAGGCTAAAATCCTTAGAGTCATCCTTGGTTCTTCATTCTCTCAAGGAAAGGTATCCAATTCATCAGCAAATCCTGTTGGCTCTACTCATAGATCCCAAATCCACCTATTTCCTACCACCTCATGGATCCAAAATCCACCCATTTCCTACTACTCTAACTGCCATTACCTTTTGCCGGGATTTCTGCAATAGTTTTTTATGGCCACACTCTTTTTTACCCTGCACGTCTATCAGCTTGTTTTGTTTTATTTTTATAGAGAAGCCAGTGTGAGCCTTCTAAACCCTAAGTCTGATCATTTCACACCTTCTCAAACCATCCCAAGGCTTCTCACCTCCCATAGAAAGATAAGAAGTTCTAGCTAGGGCCTATATTGTTCCACATGGTCTGGTCCCATCACCCTGACTTCTACTATTTTCCACGCACTTATCTGCTCCAGCTGTTTACTAGCTCCTTGCTGTTCCTTGGACACTCAGGACACTCTGGTCTAGGGGCCTCCCTCTGCCTAAATGATCTTCTTTTAGATATCCACATGGTTAATTTCTACACCTCAAGTTGCTTGCTCAAATGCATGCTCAAAAATCCTAACTAGACCTACCCTGAAAATTCTATTTAAAATTGCAACCCCATCCCCATCGTCCCCATCACCACTTGCTTTTTCCTCAGAAGCACTTACCACTTCTAACATACTCTTCAATTTGTTTATTTTTTTGTCTACTGTCTAGGCTCTCCATTCGAATAAAAGTTCCATATGGGTGAGGATTTGTGTGTATATCTGTGCCCTGGCATATAATAAGCACTCAACAAATATTTGTTGAAGGAATGAAAAACAGAACTCTGGAACCCCAGTACCTTGGAGCCCCTATATCAGCCCCTGGATGTTCCTATGACACAGAAATCATTTACTGCTTTTGGAGTTAGTTCTTGGTTACAATAGCTGACTTCACATCTTAATATAGAGATTAAGAGCCTGGGTTTTGAGCTCTACAAGACTCATTTCAGTCCTATCATTCCCCTCCAGAAACCCTCCAATGGTCGCTCTTTACAATAAAAATAATTTGTAACTTCCTTTCCAGGTCAATAAGACAAGATTTGGTCTCTCCTCTGACTTCACTTTTCACTTCTTCTGCTTTCCATTATGCTCTGCCATGTTTGCTGTCTCATTAGGGACTCTGCACCCGCTTCTCTACCTGCCTGAGACACTCCTCCCCAGCCCCAGCTCCGGAACCTTACAGGACTGCCTCCTTGTCATCAGGTCTACACCTCAGAAAGGTTTTCTTTGGACACATGCCCTAAAAACAGAGCCTCCACCATCCATGCCCTAGGATCACAGTCTGTCCCTTCACCCTACTTTGAATTCTGTATTTTTATCTTAGATTCAGGGGTACATATGTGTATTTGTTACACAGTCATATTGTGTAGTGGTGAGGTTTGGGTTTCAAGTGGTCCATTCCCCAGATAGTGAAAATTGTGCTCCATAAGTAGTTTCTGAACCCTAACTCCTTCCTCCCTTCCCCCTTATTGGTGTCCTCAGTGTCTATTATTTATATCTTTGTGACTATCTCCCATATATGAGTAAGAACATGCAGTGTTTGCTTTTCTGTTTCTGAGTCAGTTTATTTAGGTTGATGATCGCCAGTTCCATACATATTGCTGCAAAGGACAGTATTTCATTCTTTTTTATGGCTGTGTAGTATTCCACGGTGTGCATTTACCACATTTTCATTATCCACTGATCAGTTGATGGGCATGTAGGTTGATCCCACATTTTTGCAATTGTGAATTGTGCTGCAATGATCATGCTTGTACAGGTATCTTTTTCACATAACAATCTGTGTTCTTTTGGGTAGATACCTAGTAGAAGGATTGGTGGATCAAATAGTAGATCTACTTTTAGTTCTTTGAGTAATCTCTATACCACTTCCCATAGAGATTATACTAATTTACATTCCCACCAACGATGTGTAAGTGTTCCCTTTTTTTCCACATCCATGCCAGTATCTATGTTTTTTAATTTTTTAATAATGGCCATTCTGACTCGTGTAATGGGGTATCTCATTGTGGTTTTAATTTGCACTTCCTTGATTATGAGTGATGTTGAACATTTTTTCATATGTTTGCTGGCCTTTTGTATATTTACTTTTGAAAGATG
The DNA here is from genome assembly GCA_963574415.1 of Tarsius wallacei. Taxonomy (NCBI): domain Eukaryota; kingdom Metazoa; phylum Chordata; class Mammalia; order Primates; family Tarsiidae; genus Tarsius; species Tarsius wallacei. The sequence continues at coordinate 7,222 of CAUYQG010179522.1, read as the reverse complement.
TCTATTCATGTCATTTTCCCACTTTTAATGGGGTTGTTTGCTTTTTTCTTGCTGATTCATTTGGGGTCTTTGTATATTCTAGATATTAGTCCTTTGCCAGATATATAGTTTGCAAATATCTTCTACTATTCTATATGTTGCCCGTTTGCTCTGTTGATTTTTTTTTTTGTTGTGCAGAAGGTTTTTCATTTAATTAAGTTCCTCTTATTCATTTTATTTAGTTGCATTTACTTTCGAGGTTTTAGCCATAAATTTGTTACCTAAGCCAGCACCCATAAGAGTATTTCCTAGGTTTTCTCCTAGGATTTTGATGGTTTGGGGTTTGACATTTAAGTCTTTAATTCATCCTGAGTTAAATTTTGCATATGGGGGGAGACAGGGATCAAGTTTCATCTTTCTGCATGCAGTTATCCAATTTTCCCAGTACCATTTGTTAAATAGGATGTCCTTTCCCCAGTATATGCTTTTTGTATTCTTTGTCAATGACCAGTTCATTGTAGGTATTTGAATTTATTTCTGGATTCTCTATTTTGTTCCATTGGTTTGTGTGTCTTGTGTTTGCTTCTACACCAGTACCATGCTGTTTTGGTTTTACAATGTAATTTGAAGTTAGGCAATACGATGACTCCAGCTTTGTTCTTTTAGCTTAGGATTCCTTTGGCTAGTCTGACTTTTTCTTGGTTTTCTATGAATTTTAGAGTTGTTTTTTCTAATTCTGTAAAAAATGACATTGGTAGTTTGATAGAGATTGCATTGGATCTATAGTTTACTTTGGGTAATATGGTCATTTTAATAATGTTGGTTCTTCCAGTCCATGAGCATGAGATGTTTCTCCATTTTTTGTGTGTCCTCTGCAATTTCTTTCAACAGAGTTCTGCAGTACTTCTTGTAGAGATCTTTCACCTCCTTGTTTAAATATATCCCTAGGATTAGTTTTTTGGCTGCTGTTGTAAATGTAATTGAGATCTTGATTTGATTCTCAGCTTGGCCGCTATTGGTGTATACCTTTGTTTGGTTTCACAAGTTCTTCTTGGAGTTAATATCTAGTTTTATTCCACTGTGGTCTGAGATGGTGCTTTATATTATTTTGATCCTTTTGAATTTATTGAGACTTGATTTATGGCCTATCTTATGGTCTATCTGGGAGAATGTTTCATGTGCTGATGAGAAAAATGTATATTCTCTAGTTTGGGGATGGAATGTTCTGTAGATGTAGGTTAGTTCCATTTCCTTTAGAGTCCTGTTTAATGCCAGTGTTTCTTTGTTGACCTTCTGCCTTGATGATCTGTCTACTGCTGTCAGTGGAGTGTCGAAGTCTTCCACTATTATTGTATTGCTGTCAATCTCTTTTTCTTAGGTCCAGTAGAATTTGTTTATAAAGCTGGAGGCTCTCTTGTTAGGCTTATATACAGAGGATGCCAAAAAAGGTATATATTTTAACAAAGGAAAAAACTGTATTAAAATTGTAATACTCAATATATACCAATAACAAAAAATGACTACAAGTCACATTTGACTTCTGCAATTACAAGAGGTGCTCAGAGGGGTTACTGTCAGCATCCAGATACTTTTGATAACATAGATACATAGATAACAACTCTTAAAATATGAATACATTCTTTGGCACCCCCAGTATACTTTAAATTGTTAGATCTTCTCATTGGATTGATTCCTTTATCATTATATAATAGCCATATTTATCTTTTTTATTGTTAATTTACAGTCTGTTTTATTTGTTATGAGAATGGCTACTCCTGCTCGTTTTTGGTTTCCATTTGCATGGAGTATTTTTCCCCACCCCTTTATCTGGAGTCTGTAGGAGTCTTTGTGAGTTAAGTGGATCTCTTGAAGGCAGCAGATATTTGGGTAGTGTTTTTTTTTATTTATTTATTCCATTCTGCCTATCTCTTTTTAGTGGGGCATTGAGACCATTTATGTTCAGAGTTAATAATGATACGCAAAGTACTACTCTATTCATTATACTGGTTGTTACTGGTTTCTTTCTTATTTGTTTTTTCTATTGTGTTGGTGTTCCATAAAGCGTGTGAACTTTATAATTTCCAGCATTTTTCTACTGGAGTATTGTAACCTTCTGTTTTAGTATTTAGGACTCCTTTGAATATTTCTTGTGGAGTCAGTCTAGTGGCGACAAATTCCCTCAGTGTTTGTTTGTCTGTGAAGGACTCCATTTCTTCTTCATTTATGAAACTTAGTTTGGCAGGATACAATATCTTTGACTGAGAGCTATTCTGTTTGAGGAGATTGAAGGTGAGGCCCCACTCCCTTCTGGCTTCTAGAGTATCTTCTAAGAAGTCTACTAGTAGGGTTATCTTTGTAAGTTATTTGATGCCTTTGTCTCATGTCTCTTAAAATTCTTTCCTTTACATTAACTTTGCATAGCCAAATGATTATATGCCTTGAGGGTGATCTTTTTTGCAATGAGTCTTTTGGGGGTTCTTTGGGCTTCTTGTATCTGGATGTTCAGATCTCTGGCAAGACCAGGAAAATTTTCCTCCATTATTCCCTCAAATAGGTTTTCCAAACCTGTTGCTTTCTCTTCTCCCTCAGGAATACCTATGACTCTTAGGTTTGGGCATTTTACAGAATATCACATTTTTTGGAGACTTCGTTCTGTTCTCTTGATTATATTTTTCCTTATTTTTTTGTCTAATCGTGTAAATTCAAAAACCTTGTCTTCAAGTTCCGAGATCCTTTCTTCTGCTTATTCTGATTTGCTGTTAAAACTTTCCACTGCATTGTGTCATTGTGTACTTCCCTAATGCTTCTTTCATTTCCAAAATGTCAGGGTTTTTTTAAAGTTGTCTATATCTTTGGAGAATTTTTCATCTTTGTCCTGAATAGTTCTTTTTAATTTCTTTATGATGGTTTTCAATTTTCTCCTGAATTTCACTGACAAATTTTATCATAAACCTTTTATATTCTATATCAATAATTTCAGCAATTTTACTTTGGTTAAGATCCATTGCTAAAGAATTAGTGTAGTCTTTGGGGAGTGTTGAAGAACTCTGTCTTTTCATATTGTCAGAATTATTTTTCTGGTTCCTTCTCATTTGGGTAGGCGGTTTCTTCTTATTTAAGGCTGGCAGGGGGCTGACATAGGTGTTGTAGGTTCCTCTTTGTTATGTATAGCCTTGGTGTGGTGAGTTTCTCAATCGCCAGATGTGGCAGCCCTGTGATATGTAACTGTACTGGCTCATGGCATCCTGAGTGGCCAGCATGGCTTAGAAAGTGTTGTTAGCTAGTGCTTGGGATCTGGCCTTCCCCAAAGCTAAGGTATTGTATCCAAAGCAGTTGGCTCTACTGTTGACCTCTGGCCAGGAGGTGGCACTTGTGGGAGAAAGTCAGCTACCATTGTGGCTGCAGGGTTTCTTCTTGGTGAATGTTGCTGTGAGGAAGTACCCAGCCAGCCTAGGTTGAGGGTGGGGCTCTGTGGATGGCCTAGGTTTTCTGTCTATTTTGAGTCTTCTGGGGCAGGGTAGGGGAAAGGAACACCCCACAAATGTGCATTCTTAGCTGCCCCAGTGGGAATTAGAAGGAAGACCCAGGCCACTGCAGTTATGCTGTTGTGCAGGGCAGGCCCAGAAGATTTCATAAGGGGAGTGAGAGGCTGCTATGGCAATGTGCCCCCACCTGGCTCCTACCTTGGCCAGGCAATCTGTGATCCTAATGTCAAGGTGCAGCAGGTATCAGGGCTTCAGGTGCTGTCAGGCAACCCACCCAGTCAGAAACTGTCTGCCCCTGTGGAGTTTTCCCTTGGGGCCCATTTACTCCCAAACTGGCTGGAAGGCAGTCAGCCACTCCAACCTGCAAGGGTTGAGTTCTTGGGAAATGGTGGCTAGTGCTGCTCGAGACTTGTTTCCTACACCACTCCATGGCAGAGCATGGCTGTGGGGAAGGTAGTTTTTTGTGAAGGAGTGGAGTCCCACAAGGCCCGGAGAGCTCTGCAAGTTCATAGCAGCCAGCACAGAACTCCTGAATTCCCATCACTCACCTTCCTCACAGTCTGGAGGCTGTGGTAGACTGTGGTGGTGCAGAAAAGAGTCTGGCCTGTTCCAGCCAAGGTTGGTATATATTTTTTCTTCTTCTTTGCACTAAGTGGTTATTATCACTCCTTTGGTGACTTATGGGGCTTGGTGTTGGATCTGTTCCTCTCTGGGTTCCTCCCTATCTTGGTTTGCTCTGCAGGAGAAACTCACTCTAGCTGCCTCATATTGGCCATCTTAATCTGGACTGTTTTGTATTCTAGACAGCACTTAACATAACTGTGCTTTGAATCTCTAATCATTTGCCTCCCACTATTGGGAGTTGTATATTAGGAGTTTACGCATCGGTTCCTGTCTTCTGTTGGTTGAAAGTTGCATCCAGGGGTCTCAATTCCTTGCATGCGCTAAGCCTCCTGTAGGCCAAGGTATTTCAGGAACAGAAAGCAGAGATGCTAGGTGTATGTTTCAGGTGACTCTATTGGTGCTGAGTGATGGAAACCCTCAGGGACTCAGAGATGTGACTGAGGACCATGAAGGTCACCTGAGATATTGGATGAACTTTAATCCCATTCCCTGCCTCCCATTAGTGCAGAAGTTTCATGAGAAATGCATTTTGTCTGTCTCTAGTACTCCATTTTTAGTGCCTAGAATGGTGCTTGGCCCTGGCCAGTGCTCAGTAAATGTTAACTGAATACATTAATAAAATTTGTTAGTTTCCTGGTCTCACTTTCCTCACCTGTAGAAGGGGACTTGTCATCCAATTGGTCTTGCGAGGTTGTTGTGAGTGTCAAATTAAAAAACAAAAACAGGCTGAGCTCGGTGGCTCTGCCTGTCATCCCAGCACCTTGGGAGCCCAAGGTGAGTGGATTGCCTGAGCCTGCGGGTTTGAGATCAACCCAGGCAACTTGGCGAGATCTCGTCTCTACAATTAAAAAAAATTAGCCGGGTGTGGTAGTGGGCGACTGTAGTTCCAGCTACTTGGAAGACTGAGGTGAAAGGGTCGCCAGAGCCCAGCAGGTTGACACTGGGGTGGCCATGAGCATGCCACTGCACTCCAATTTAAAAAAAAAAAAAGAAACAAAAACAAAAACATGGAAGATGCATAGCACAGAGAAAGGCCACTATAAATTGTAAGTTATTATGATTATTTTGACCTAGGGAAAACTGCTTAATCTTTCTAGGCCTAATTTAAAAAATAATTACAGATTTGCCTTCCTCCAAGTTATACTAAGAACAAAATATAATAATATGGGTGATAGTAGTAAATAGATAGACACTATCATTTATTCATCCTTTTCAGGTGCAGGAGTTAGTCACAGCTGGAAGGCAGTAATAAGTCCCTGTCCTCATGGGGCACCTGGTCTAATGAGGGAGACAGACAATAAACAGAATATCCATATTTACATCAATTGTCTATGTGTGTTGTATATTTATTTACATTATATGAAATTTATATATTAAATATGTATAGTATGAGAAATGACAATAGATTCCATAGAGAAGAATAAACTAGGGAAAGAAGACAAAGAGTGCTGGGGGGTTGCTATGTTATTTTATTTTATTTTTTAGCAGGGCCTTACTCTGTCATCCAGGCTAGAGTGCTGTGGTACAATCTCATCTTACCAGAGTCTTAACCTCCTGGACTGGGGCAATCCTTCCGCCTCAGCCTCCGGAGTATGTGAGACTGCAGATGCATGCCACCACACAACTAATTATTTTTTATTTTTTGTCTGAATGAGGTCTTGCTATGTTGCCCAGGCTGGTCTTGAACTTCTGGACTCAGACCCAGCTCGGCCTCCCAGAATGAGATGACAGGCATCAGCCACTGCACCTGGCAACACACATAGACAATTGATATAAATATGGATATTCTGTTTATTGTCTGTCTCCCTCATTAGACCAGGTGCCTCGTGAGGACAGGGACTTATTACTGCCTTCCAGCTGTGACTAACTCCTGCACCTGAAAAGGATGAATAAATGATAGTGTCTATCTATTTACTACTACTTGCATTTTAAATGGGAGCTATTGGAGAAGCCCTCACTCAGAAAGCAAGATTTGCATGATGACCTGACAAAGAAGGGGAAGCAGGTGGAGTGTTCTTGGACAACTTACCTTGTTTTATTTATCAGTCAAGATAGGCAAACCCATGCTTGGCAACAAACACCTTTATGGTTCTAAACATCAAAGGCTTATTTCTTGCTCAAATCCTATGTCCATTCTACTTTGTCGGGGAGTTTTGTTTGATGTTGTCCTCGCTCTGTGACAAAGCCTTGATCACTTGGAACGTCATAGGTTGCAGAGGTCAGAGGTGGGGATAGAGAGTGACGGAAGTCTCACATTGGCAATTAAATATTCCAGCCTGAAAATGACACACACCACATCTGCCCACATCCATAGACCAGAGTGGGTCACATGGCCTGGCCCCACTGCAAGGGGCAGAGAAGTATAATCCTCCCATATGTTGGAAAGGGAGAAAAACACCATGCTGACAAACAATAGACATGTATTCTTTATTTCATAATCTGCATTTTCTACTAATAAGCCACTACAAAAATATTTCTCAGATCATCCATACACACTCATTACCATTTTAAAAATATTTTATTATGGGAGATTTCAAATGCATGAAACAGGACAGCACGATGAACCCCTGGAAGTCCATCACCCATCAACACACCACTATTTCTAGCCACTGAAAAAGTTTACATTGTACCAATGAGATTCCTTTATGCACCCAATCACCTGTACTGGGCATTTAGGCATTGCCAAATTTTTACCACTATTAATCACACTGTCCTGAATATTCTAGCTGGAAGGTCTTGGTCATTCATCTGATTATTTTAGTATAATGAAATCTCTGGTCCTTTCTTTTTTTTTTTTTGAGTTGGAGTCTCACTCTGTAGGCCCAGACTGGAGTGCAGTGGCCGCTCCCGGCCACCACAGCCTCGACCTGCTGGGCTCCGGCGATCCTTCCGCCTTAGCCTTCCAAGTAGCTGGAACTACAGGCACGTGCTACCATGCCCGGCTAATTTTTTGATTTATTGTAAAGATGAGGTCTCGCCAAGTTGCCCAGACGGGTCTCAAACCTGCCGGCTCAGGAAATCCACTCACCTCAGCCTCCCAAGGTGCGGGATTACAGGCTGAGCCACCGAGCCCGGCTTGATATAGTATTCTTTCCTTCCAGAGTCTACACACACACACACACACACACACACAC
>CAUYQG010179512.1:0-48244 GCA_963574415.1 Tarsius wallacei | reverse complement strand
GTTATATTTTCTCCACATCCTCTCCAGCATTTGTTGTTTTTTGAGTTATTGACTACGGCCACCCTGATTGGAGTTAGGTGGTATCTCAGTGTGGTTTTAATTTGCATTTCTTTGATGATTAGTGAGGCTGAGCATTTTTTCATGTATTTGTTGGCTACTCATATGTCTTCTTTTGAGAAGAGTCTATTCATATCTTTTGCCCATTTTTTAATAGGGCTGCTTATTTTTTTCTTTTTGGCATATATGAGATCCTTGTAGATCCTAGATGTTAGGCCTTTGTTAGATATACAATTGGCAAATATTTTTTCTCATTTTTTGGACTGTCTCCTCACTCTCTTGATGGTTTATTTTGCTTTGCAGAAGCTTTTCAATTTGATGAGGTCCCACTTGTCTATCTTTTTTCTTATGGCATGGGCACTTGGGGTTTTGATCAGGAATTGGTTGCCCGTTCCAATTTCCATAAGGGTGTCTCCTGCATTTTTGAAGGTTCATATAGTTTGAAGTTTTACATTTAGGTCTTTGAACCATTTAGAGTTGATTTTTGTGTATGGTGATAGGTAGGAGTCTTGTTTTAATCTGCATGTGGTCTGCCTGTTTTCCCAACACCATTTACTGAATAGGTTCTCCTCTCTCCAGTGGTTGCTGGTGGAGGCTTTGTTGAAGGTGAGCTGGTTGCAAAATTGAGATTTTGCTTCTGGAATCTCTATCCTGTTCCATTGGTCTATATGCCTGTTCTTGTAGCAATACCAGGCTGTTTTGATTATTGTAGCTTTATAATACAGTTTAAAGTCTGGGAGTGTGATACCTCCTGCTTTGTTTCTTTTGCTGAGGATAGTTTTGGCTATTCACGGTCATTTATGATTCCATATGAATTTCTGTGTTGTTTCCAGGCCTGAGAAGAATGACGATGGTAATTTAATGGATATTGTGTTAAATCTGTAGATTGCCTTAGGTAGGATGGACATCTTAACAATGTTGATTCTTCCAATCCATGAGCATGTAATATTTTTCCATTTGCTTGTGTCATCTTTGATTTCTTTGAGCAATGTTTTGTGGTTTTTGTTGTAAAGGACTTTCACTTCTCTGATTAGGAAGATGCCAAAGTATTTCATTTTTTTGTGGTGTTGCTTTTGTGAATGGAATTATACTTTTGTTTGGCTCTCTGCTTATTTGTTGTTTGTGTACAAGAATGCTATTGTCTTTTGCACATTGATTTTGTACCCTGAGGCTTTGCCAAAGTCCTTTATTAGTGCAAGGTTTATGACAGATTCTCTTGGATTTCTGAGGTATAGAATCATATTGGGTTCTATACTCTTTTCCTACTTGGGTACCCCTTATTTCCTTATATTGTCTGATTACTCTGGCTAGGACTTCCAATATTATCATGAACAAGAGGTGTGAGAGTGAATAGCCTTGTCTTATTCCAGTTTTCAGGGGAAATGCTTCCAATTTGTGTTCATTTAGCAATATGTTGGCTGTGGGTTTATTATAGATGGCTCCTACTATTTTAAGATATGTGCCCTTTATACCTAGGTGTTCAAGGGTTTTTATCAAGAAAGGGTGCTGGATTTTATCATAAGCTTTTTCTGCATCTAATGATATAACCATGTGACTTCTATCTTCACATCTGTTGATGTGTTTAATTACATTTATGGTCTTGTGAATATTGAACCAGCCCTGCATCCAAGGGATACAGTCTACTTGGTCATGGTGGATGATTTTTGAGATGTATTGTTGTATCTGATTTTCTAGAATCTTGTTGAGTATTTTTGCATCTACATTCATCAGGTATATTGACCTATAACTCTCTTTCTTTGTTTAATCTTTGCCTGGTTTGGGTATCAGTGTGATGATAGCTTCATAAAATGATTTGGGGAAGAGTTACGTCTTTCTTGATTGCTTGGAATACTTTCAATAGTATTAGTATCAGCTCCTCCTTGTATGTTTTATAGAATTCTCCTGGAAAGCCATCTGTTCCAGGAATTTTTTTTGGGGGGTAGGGGTAATTTTCTTTTGATGGAGTCTATTTCCTAGGTTAATGTGGTCTATTTAATATCTCAATTTCTTCTTGTTTCTATCTTGGTAAGTTGTGTGATGTCAGACATTTCTCCTTTTCATTTAGGTTTTCAAGTTTCTTTCCATACAGGTTTGCAAAGTAATCTCTGATAATTTTTTATATTTCTTCAGGGTCCATTGTGATTTGATCTTTTGCATTTCTGATTGTGTTTATTTGGGATTTTTTTCTCTTCTTCTTGGTTAATCTGGCTAGGAGTCCATCAAATCTGTATTCTCAGTTTCTGTCTTTCCAGGAGTCTGTATGAAAACTGTATTATTTCTTTGATTCTTCTTCATTTGTGATGGTTTTCCTCAACTTATACCCTCCCTCTTTAATTCTGTTGCTCAGTGATTGGGGATAGCATTCTTTTCTTTTTGCTCAATTCTCTATTCTTCCTTATATAGATCCTCTGGATTTGTTCAGTCATGAAGCTGGACTAGGGGCGGGGGGTTGTGCTTTTTTGCAGTTTTGAGATACATGATTAAGGTGTGATGGGGGAAGCTGTGGTTCAGAAGCTATCTGCAGATCACACTATCCACTGACAGGTGTGTGGGCCCCCTGCAACCCACTTCCCACCACCTTATAATCTGTCCATGTGGTGAGGGTGTATGTATGCCCTCCTGAGAGCAAAATGAGATAAGTAAAAGAGAAAGAACAGAAAAAGGGAGAAGGAAGACTAAAGGAAAATGAAGACCAAGGAGAAGGAGAAGGAAAACAGGCACACCAACTAACAAAGAAACAAGAAGCAAAACCAAACAAAAAAACAAAAACATGCAAACATGCAAACAAACAAAAACCCTGATGATGCACTTGCCCCCCAAAATACCCATATGCAAACAGAAAAACTAAAAAAATACCAAAGAAAAACAAAAAGAAAGCAGGTACTACAACATATGCAAAAGCAGAGACAAAAAGGACTCTCTCTGTGGTCATTTTTGGAACTTCAGGTTCCTTTCCCAAGTACCATCGGCTTCTTCAGGTCACTGCTTGGGTAGGGCAGGGGTTCTGGTCTCCAGCTCCTTCCCTCTGCCCTCCTGCAGCCAATCGAGTGGCTCTCAGCTCCGCAGATTGCTGTGGGAGCAGGATGAATCAGATCCCAACTCCTCAGTTGCTGCTTTTGTTGCCGCCAAGTCCCCCACTCAGATCCAGTGTGCCTGTGCCTGGTCCAGCTTGCGCGTGGGGCGTCCCTCTCTCCATGTCCATTGCTGAGGTTTCCTCTCTGGGTCAGCAATGGTGGTCCCGGGGTGGGGGATGCGGTAATCGCCGCTGGGTCCCAGGTTAGAGGTTGAACAGAGTCAAGGGGGCCAATGCAAGTCTCTGCCATCCCGGGACAGAGAAAATGGTGGCAGTCAGTGTCTCTTCCCCAGCAGTGGGGCTGAGCTCCAGATATCCTCCCCTGTCCTCTCCACGTTCAGGTGCTGCCCCACTGCTGTGGGTGGTGTATGGGCCAGGTGCCAGGTGCCAGGTGCTGAGAGCAGCTGACTTCCTGCCTTCTCCCAGTAGATACTCAATAATGACTGATGATCCTGCACACCAGAGGCTTCCTCTCAGGGCAGTGGTGGGTTGCAGCTGCCTCCGGAGGGGAGGCCTGGGACCCAGTCTCCCCTCAGATGGACTTTCACTCATGCAGCACACTCACCCACTCATGCAGACTGTCTTTATGGACACTCGCCCTTGCAAAGATTTTCACACTTCCATGGGCTCCGGGGTCATCTTGCCCCCCCAGAATTGTTTTTGAGAAGCCTAATGCAGCAGCTGCTTATATGTTAGTATGCTGTTCCAAGGATAATGGTTTATATTTTTTCCTAGTCTGTCTTTAGTGTGATTATCCAAATACACCCTGCCAAAAAGAAAATGCTAGGTGAAGAAACCCTGGCTAAAATCTGCTCTGCTTACATCTTGTTGTTAAGGAACATTTTTTCTCAAGAAGAACAGTTGTGAATGGATACTTCTGTTCCTGTCAATCTGATCCTATATGCACTATATATGGAAGAATTCTCAAGGTCAGTGTTTCATGGGAAATATCCTCCCTTATATGTTTTTCACCAACTAGTCCTTTGATAATTTAAGTCAGACTTTTAAAAACAGTAAATGTCACTTCTTGAGATGCTATTTTTTTTCTAAGAATCTCTTGTTGAGTTTATTTTTTAGAATCATTGAACGATGACCTTTTTGGGGGTGGGTGGTAAATCTTGTTGATATTTTGAAATACACTCCCATATCCAAATAGCTAAAAATTGATATACCAAACTAGAAAGAAGATTTATTTAACTATGTAAAGATTACAGAAGAAAGAATAAGAGTATCAGATCAGAAGGTATGAGCAATAGAAATAATGAGACCTGCCTCGTGCATGTATTACAGTGAGAGGATAAAAAAGTCTGCTCCAGTTTATCTTTAATTACTCATACTCTCAGAGGTGAGTTGGAAATGTTGAAATTAATCTCAATATCAAATACTTAGTAACCCGTGGCTACAGTAGTTTTTATTATTTTATTTGTCAAGTTGTTTAGTCATTTGCTAACTGGGCTTTTTAATAGATACTCTAAGGCAAAAAGCTTTTAAAAAATCAATGTCTTCCACTAAATTTCTATTTTATATTCTCAAAGAATAATTGCTAATGTGAGAGCAGAGATGTAATGTAGTGATTTCTCTGTTTCAGAGATTAGACATTAAAGGGCAAAAGTTGTAAGGTGTTTTGATACAGAGTGGTAGGGAAAGATAAATAAAACTTTTATGATTGTTTTAATCACCAAGCCAAAATGTATATATAAGAGCTATCAGGAAGAGCTTTCATACCTTAAATCATCATTAAATTGATTGAATCCAATGAACTGAACAGTAGTAACACATTGTTTTCCTTGTTTAATTTTCTGTGTTACATATATAATCTTTTTGTCTCCACATCAGAATTTATCTGTTGCAACAAGTAATACACCCAACTTGTTCAACTACAGATATGGTTGTGGTGTTTTGACTGGAGAGTATTGAAAAAGATCTTTAAATATTCTTTGAAGCAGGGAGATAACCCTCAGAATGTGAAAAAATATTTGTCAATTGTATATCTGACAAAGGCCTAACATCTAGGATCTACAAGGAACTCAAACGTGCCGAAAGGAAAAAAACAAACAGCTGAATTAAAAAGTGGGCAAAAGACATGGATAGACACTTCTCAAAAGAAGATAAATGGGCAGCCAACAGACACATGAAAAAGTGCTCGGCCTCACACATCATCAGAGAAATGCATATCAAAACCACATTGAGATACCACCCAACCCCAGTAAGAATGGCCATCATTAATACAACAAACAACAACAGATGCTGGCGAAGATGCAGAGAAAAAGGAAAGCTTCTACACTGCTAGTGGGAATGCAAACTAGTGCAACCTCACTGGAAGGCAGTGTGGTGATTTCTGAAAGAACTAGAAATTGGCCTTCCATATGACCCAGCAATTCTTCTATTAGGAATATATCCGGAGGAACTCAAATCATTTTACAAAAAAGATACCTGTACATGCATGTTTGTTGCAGTTCTATTCACAATAGCAAAAACATGGACTCAACCATGCTGCCCATCGAAGCTAGACTGGATGAAAAAATGTGGTACATACACAATGGAATATTAAGCAGTCATAAAGAGGGACAAACATATGTACTTTGCAGCAACTTGGATGGATTTAGAGTTGATCATACTCAGTGATCTGTCACAGAGACAAAGAACAGAGTACCATATTTTCTCACTCATAAGTTGGCCTTGAACAATTATCATAATACTCTAAGAAAGGGATTGGCAGTAGTGGGAAACTGCTGGGGGGTGGGATTGACAGTTGAGGGAAACTTATAGGGGAGGGAGGGCCACACCTCATCAACAAATGTACCTGCATAATTAACGTTTGTATACCTAACCCTGAAAAGTACCCCATATTTTTAAAATGAAAAAAAATTATTAAAAAAAATAAATAAATAAGATAAAATAAATGTTCTTTGAACATTTTTCAGGTTTGTTTGTTTAAAATTATTCACATCATTTTATAGCAAAATCTGGGATTCCTTTTCTTCTCCTCAAGGGAATAAAATCTTATTATAACATAATGTTCATTTAAGCGGAAGGTAGATGATGACAGGATCTCAAGCTAAAGAAGCCAGTCAGATTTCGGGCGCCAGTAACAGTATGGCTTTCTCATGTTTTGAGGAAACCCAATGTAGCCTAGCTAGTGAAAGCAAAAGTTCCCTCTAAGTAGAACAGCCTAGATTGAAGGTCCATCATTTCCTTGCTGTAAGTCCATGGGACCTCACCTACACTCAATTTTCTCATATGTAGATTAGAAGAATAATGAGATCCTCCTCCTAGATCAGTTCTTAGAATAGCATTACTGAAATTGGCAGACAAATACTGATTTTTAGAAATGTTTTTCCTTCACAATGGCATGGCCCTTGGATGAATCTTACTCTGAGAATTGGCTTGATTGCAAAGCCCTGTTCTTCAAAAGGCATAGACAAGCACACAAAATGATTCATTTTATGTTTATTTCAGATGTGTTTCAAAAGTTATTGATCAGCAAAATTGAAATATTTAAGAGGCATTCTATTAAAGAATCATGATCTTTATATCATATAAGTCAAAATAACATATAGCTGGAATATATAATACTTGACATAAGAAGATGCAATCACTGTTGTAAAATACAACTGACAGAGAAAATATGTAGATGTTTAAAAGATCAGTAATCCTGGGAGAATTTGGGATTCCTGGCCATGGCTGATAAAACTTCAAAGGCTTTTTGGCAAAACTACTTGGATAGCATGGCAATGTATGCAGTACTGTCCCTTAAGGGTGTTTGCCGTCTTAATATGGTGATAACAAAATTGATTGCACTTGCAATTGACCTGTTTTAATTTTAGAGAGATTTTTCAACCTGAGAATATTACAATTGCTTCTTTGTATTCATTGTTTTAAACCTTCTTCATTATGCCAACAAACTGTCTCTATCCCTCACATTTTATTTGGCTGTTGGAAGAACATAAAAAATACTATTTTTTCAAAGTTCCCCAAGTGTATACCATAATAAAATAAATATATAAAGAGAATATATCACTGATAAATATAAATATTGTGGGTAATAGGACAAGATAGTGAAAATATTGTGAAAAAATCCATAAAAAACATTTTTTTAAAGTTCCCACATCAAATAGGTTCATGAATTTTATCTCCAAAAAAAAAAAAATACACTGTAAGAAATGTATAAAAATGTTACTAACTTTAAAAAAAAAATTCAATTTGTCATCTGGAAACTCATAGATGAGATCATTAAAGTATCTGGTGTATTCATTGAAATAATGTAGTCCACATTAGCATATCTAAAACACACATTTTACTAATTTTAATACTGGGGTCATGGTATAGATAATATTAATTACGAGGCTCTCAATTTAAAATATTATATTATCCCATTCACTTCCTCTTCCTGTCTTCCCAAATGTTATGTCAAGAAGATAGTAGAAAAGCTGCTAGAAAATCTAGGACATACATGTTTGTTTCTCCTCTGAGCCACTTGACGGGTTGACAGATGGATATACAGCAAATGCCCTGCCTCTTGCATTTTGCCAATCTAATACAGGCAGGAATATGATCACATCTTCATATTACCATGACAATAAATATGCTGGGCTCCAACCTCATTCAGTGTAGCTCTCTGGAAGAATTCCCACTGAGTACATAGGCTGAAGTTCAGTTCTCTATTTTTATCTCATCAATTACAGTAGTCAGCAGGAAGAAACACTAAATTTTCTTTTTGGCACTCAATAGCCCCATATTGTCTGAATGCTAAACAAGTAAGTAAATCCATTTATGTATAGTTGCAAGAGTTGTTTCTTTTATGGCTATTGACATATGATTGCATAAACACTTGGGAGCCTAAAATCTGGTCTAGTTCCCAAAAATATAAAATTAAGAGTAAAAAATAATCTGTTCCACATGCAAGTACATCGATTCTTTAATGATGTAGCCAATAAATCAGGAAGTACAGCTTTCTGATTTAAAAAAAATTCATCAAGATCCCAAATTTGAAAAATGTAAATGCCAGGAGTCTAAGGCAAAAAGTGGTCTTAAAAAAACACATTTTTTGAGTTTAAACAAGTTTTAGCTTTTTAAAAAATTGAATTTATTTAAACAATTAGTTTGCAAGAGACATAGACAAATATAAAGACACAAATATATTTTAAAATATGTGCATAACAGAACTTATTTTTTACAAATATAGAAATAAGGAAACTCTAAAATTAGACACAAAATGAACACTGTAAAATTATAAAAAATATTTGTGCACTTCCTCATATATCTTTAAACTGTGAGTAAACTAAAAAGATATGATTACTGTTTTTGTAGAGTTTCAAGCTAAAACTGACATTCTAAGTTCCTCAGAAGGAAAGAATTCATATATGAAAATAAACATAGGAAGATTAAAACCAAACTAAAGCTTATTGCAATCTAATTAATAAGGTGAGGATGAAATTAATCCAAGCTATGTCCAGTTACTGCAAAAAACGATGGACTACTCTACCAAGAAGTGAGTTGTCTGCCACTTGCCAGTACTTGATATCTGGACAACTATATGCAGACTCATGACCAGAAAGGTGCATAAGAGAACTCTGTATATTTTGAAATATTAATTTAGATGACTTAAAAATTATTTTACAACTCCATATACTATGGAAGATTTTAAAATTTCAAAAGATCAAAGTTTGATTACATAAAGTATATATTCAAGCACTGTATGCTTAATTAGCTCTCTTAATCCATAACAGCAGGCAAATCAAGACATATTTCATGGTACCACTCACAAATGACTTGGAGAAGACTCAACATGTTTGTATTATAGTTAATTAAAAATTATAGTTAGAAAATATTGACCATAATATTATTTAATTTTTCCTACCCAGATAACTGTAACACAGACATTATTTTTTTAAAGCACCAGTTTAAATTTTAAAATACTTATACTAGATCAAATCTATTTGATGTTCCTAAATTAGATAACTATCCTAATAATTCACCTAAACTATTGGGAAAAATATCTTGCTGCCTTTTACCTCAACTAATATATTTTTTAAATCAACAAAAAAATTTCAACATTAATCAGAAAATATTACGGACACATATTTTACTTATTTGAACTTTCATCAAAATAAATGTATTTAAGTCAGCAATACGTGAACATTAAAATTTCCAGAATTTTCTTTTGATTTATAAAAACTTTCTTTTTCTAGGTAGAGATTTAAAAACCAAAATAAAACTATAACTTGATATTCTGAATATCCTGCTCAAAAAAGTGCAAAACCTCTCAGACTGACAAGTCAATAACACTGTGAATTCCTATAAAATTACATAAATGTCAAGACAACCCACCCACCTTTCCGCAGAAACAATTACTAGATAAGTAAAAAACAAAAAACTATACGAGATTTATTTTTAAAATTTTATTTAAAAATTTATGAGTGAAAAATAAAAAATACATAACAAAATCATCAAATGTTTCCTGCACTTTGTGGTTGTGATCAGTTTCTTTTTCCTGGTCTCTTTCTTTTTTATCACATTCTCTAGATTAAATCCTGGAGACTCATGACTCAAAAATCTGTTGTCTTTACTTTTAACTTTTATTTTTAAGAACTCCTGATCCAAGGATAAAGTATTATACATACACACACACATACACACACAAACATGTATAAGCATAGCATTCTATTATATATGATACGCTATGTTAATGCATATCATTTTTTCTTGAACTCCTTCAGTTTGACGAAAATCACCCCTGCTATACCCCTTCTTTAAAAGTCCTGTTCCTTGCCATCTGTTATAAATTATAGCCTTAACCTCTTGATATACTGGCCTAACTTTCTGCTCAGAGTGGCAATTACAGATATCAAACACATTCTGACCTAGCAGCTTTTTTTAAAAATTAACTTTTCATTTTGCCTGTCATAATATTCTCCCAATTTTTGTATGGCTATTTTCTCTTTTTCATTTAGATAGCAGCTTAATGCTCACCATCTTGAAGTGGCCATTTCATTCTACAACATATGAACTTAGATCTTAATCACTTCTGATCTTATGTATTTATTTCCATTCTTGGAGTGAGAAGAAGATACATTTTCCGTTTTACTTTATCTTTACCAAAATATCTTTAGAACATATAGTACCAGAGTCTTAATAAGTATTTGCTGATTACATTAGTAACATTAGTGCTATGGTCTGAATGTTGTGTCTCCCTAAATTCATAGTGAAGCCTAATTACTAATGTGATGGTATTAGAAATTGGGGTCTTTTAGAGGTGATTAGGTCATATGAATGGGATTAATATCCTTAAAAAGGAGACCCAGATTTCTGCCTTTCTACCTTTCTACCATATGAGGACCTTGCAAGAAGGAACCATCTATGAAACAAAAAGCAGGACCTCACCAGACACTGAGACTGACAACAACTTAATCTTGGAATTTCCAACCTCCAGAATGGTTAGAAATAAATTTATGTTATTTATAATCCACTTAGTGTATGACATTTTGTTATAGCAGCTGAATAAATTGATACAGACCATATGTGTGTTTTGTTTCAGTTGGTTTGTTACACACTAACCTTTAAGGACATTCATTCATTTATTTATTCAACAGATGTTGGCTGAAGATCAGTCTTTTGCAATTCATAAGACAGGTCATTTTAAGTTTTTGTGTTGCTGGTGGAGTCTGAGGGTTTGAAATTAAGAACCTGTTACTAACAAGTATCTTTTGTTGTTAGTTTGTTCCCTCTCTTGAAATGCTACATCATTTTTTTTCTTTTAATCTTTGACACTCATGATTTGTTTAAGTTGGTGAGAACTAAAATTGCCCTCAAGGACAGTTTATTTTAAGGTTATAAAACTAGCTCGATTCACTTAGGAGGTGCCAATTGTTTTTTCTAATTTTTTCTTGAAGATTTGACAAGCACAACTAATATGGAAATTATGTGTTTGCTTTTTTTTGGAGCAATTGACACTTTTACCAACCAGTTTATCAATAGTTTATTACCAGTAATTTTTTTGACCTCTACATTTTTGTTAAGGCTCTGGCTTATTTAATTCAGTTATCCTTTAGTTATTCATTTCATAACTAAGGTTTGAGAAAATAGTACAAATAGATTTGTTCTAGCAAATCTGGGCTTGAGACAAATAAGTACCACCTCAAATGCCAATCAGAGGGTTAGAGAATTTGTTCAACCACCTATGGCATAATAAAACAGCTTAGATAAACAGAATTTAAAATGTATTGTTGGAAAAATCAAATATGAAAACAGTTTAAATCAGGATTTTAATATTATATATACCAAAAAATTAATGTTTTAAGGAAAAGTTATACTTTGATAAATATCTGTTTGGCATTGCAACTAACTAATGGAAGTCTGCTTAGTTACAACACTAGGTCATTTCTCAAACAGCATTTTTCTCTTTATGGAAACTCACCTATTTTCACATATAATACTTTGAAGAAGGCAAAGTTCATATGACAGTAAACATTGCATAAAGTACAACGAAACACAAATATTTAAAGTACTAGTGATTGCAGGTAAACAAATTCTAAATGAAGAACTTTCCTTTGTCACTACCATTCAGGTTGTGCCTACGAAACACTCAAACAAATCAAGCAATTTATTTTAAAACAGCTAGCAACTTGACTTCCATTTTTTGAAGTTGTTGTTGGTTTTGTTGTTATTTTCTAAACTGAATTGACTCTCTTTGGCCTGAATTGATTTATTATTTTGCTGTTGTATAGAAACATTCTTAATGTTGGCTATGGGCATTCAAAGGCATAACAAACAACAAAACTGAGAAGAAAAATGACTGCAGCACAGATTTTAAGAAACATATTTTCCTGCTCACTGATCTCCTTTTATCTTCTGCCCATATGTTTCTGTGTTGCAGTTTTATCTCATCCACACTTATGGAATGCTTTGGCAGGGGAAATGAATTCTGATGAGACAGACTTGGTGAAATTCCAGGAAGTTTTAAGAAGTTCAGATACCAAACATAGGACCTGTATGGCTATATGTTGCAAAGACTTAACCTTCTCTTGTCAAATGACTCGGACTTTTTGTTTGTTTGTTTGATATGTGTGATTCTATGGTATATGTTTGCACTGCTCAGTGAGTTAATTGTGTTTTCATAATTTGACAGACTTTGACCAAGCCATAAGCTCATTTTTCACTATTTGCTGTATTTGGCTGAGTGAAACATTTCTCAATGTATGAGCAAGCTAGGAAAGGTATGTGTTGTGGTAATAAACACATGGAGTACATTTTGAGCAGCTATAAAACCAGATAAAGAGCAGCAGTGCATGTACAGTCATGTCATGCCAGCAACAGTGATAGTAGCATTAGCACCTTCATCCTTCCATGGCCACAAAAGGGAATCCTTTTTCATTTATTTTCTTAATATATTGTTGTATGCAAATAATTTGCATGTATTAGTATGTTAGTAAGCTACAAAGTTTCAGACTGAAAAAAATATTTTTTACCTCCTATGTCAGAATGCAGATATTTGTATCCATATATACAGTCTTTAAACAGTCTCAGAATTGAGAACACATTACTATAATTTCTCTCTCTCTCTCTCTTTTCTCTCTCTCTCTCTCTGTCTTGATCCCTCTCTTTCACCATTCTGGCATCTGTTTAGCTAACTTCCACTTTAGCTTAGCCTAGAATTGTTCTGGAAGAAATGATGTGAGACGAATTAGAAGAATTGGCATTCATTTCAATAGAATTCATGAAGTGTTTAACGGGTTCCAGGCACTAAGCACTTCCATTCATCTATTAATAGTAACCATCCTTGGAAATATGAATGCCAATGACAGACATCTCTCCTTACAAAGCCTTACTAATTATGCCACTGCTGTGGTCTTCTATATAAAGCTAGCTTTTATTTTGTGAAACTACAAATTTATAGTTAATATGCAAGATCTTTTTTGTGTTATAATTTTGCTCCATATGTAGGGAGCAAAATTATTATTCATTTGTTCTCTTTCTATTTGAGAATTGCAAGTACATAAAAAAACTTATCTCATTAATAAAAAATTGACAGAATAAATAAATAGTTGTTTAATTTAATTTTATTATCTTCATTAACTGTTTTTATAACTTTTTTTACCTTCTCACATTTTGTCTCTTTACCAATTTCTTTATTGTAATATGCCCTCTTTCTCTCTCAGGACAATTCCTGAATATTGATGAGTGTTTTGAAAACTTTATGGTTTTCAAAAAGTGGTTTTTTTAGAAAGTGACACTTTTTAAAAGAACTACTCTAGCCCTGTTTTCCAAAATTGCCAAAATTCTAAAATCATAATTTATTCCATGGTAAATATTAAAAAAGTAACAAACTCTATAGATAATGATTACTGCCCTCCCGGGGTCTCAAAAATTGCTTGGATATTTCAGTTTTTGTGAAAAAGTATGGACTTTTATTTTATAGACATTTTGTATCTGTAATAGCCCAGACTTCTTTAGTTTCTCTGACCTTTAGGAGACTCATAAATTATTTTAGGGCAAGTCTTAAATTACTTCACATACTATATTTCTTTGTGCTGATTCTTTAACAATATTTATTTTACTACCTTATGCTTTTCATCTTTTGTTCTAATTTCTCTCTCTCAAATGTATTGCTTTTTACATTATTTTGTTGCTTATATAATTAATAAACCTGAAAATTAAATGAATAAAAAAATTGACAAAATACTGAAAAATAATGAAACCAAAATATTCATGCTAGTTCACATTTTATAAGCTAAATTTTAATTAAATTGGGAAATTTCTGATTTCTATATATGCAATTAGCAGGCTCTACTTCTCTCAGGAACTTCAGATCATAACAGTTGGAGAGTTTCACCAACTGCAAAGTGAGAGGGAGCACAATTTACACAGACCACCCTGACATCTGACATGAACTACAGATGGAAAATTCCCTACACCACCCTCAGATGCAGTAATTAATTGATCAGGATTCATAGCACTCACTGAAAGTTGTTATGCTCATAGGCACCATTTATTACAGGAAAAGAATACAAGTTAAAATCAGTCAAGGGAAAAATGCAAAGAGCAAAGTCTAGCAGGGTTTCAAACACTAAGCTCCCAGTTGTTCTATCCTTATGTGGTCAAGACAGCATTACCCACCAACATTGATATATGACAATAGGCATAGAGTATTGCCAACCACAGAAGTTCCCAAGGTGTCAGTGTTCCAAGTTTGTATTAGGGCTCAATAATGTAGACATACTTGGTTGCCTACATGACCGAACTCAGATTTCAGTCCCTCTGGTGGTCAGTTGATACCAAATAACTCAAATCCCTACCTGAAATCATGTTTCTGAAATGACCAATTCCCACTCTAAATTATATTTTTAGGCTTCCTGGTGACCCAAGGTCACCAGGAAGACAACAACACTCCTATAAGATATGGCATTCTAAGGGCTTAAAAATTACATCCCAGAATTCAAGTCAAAAGCCAGACTACTTTTGAGGCATGGGTAAATTCTTTACCATACAGCAACAAAGAAATAAAACCACTTCCTGTAATATTATTTGAAACTGGTGACTTCAGCATCCAGTGAAGATGGAGTAACAGCACCACATATACGCTGCTACTTGAAACAACTAAAACGAAATATATAAAATAATTGTCTTGAAGCCATTGTGTAATGAAAACAAAGGGCAGTGATCCCAGAGAGACGAGAAACAAATAATTGAGTCCAATGATGGTACATGTTAATGCCTGAAGAATTTCCAGACTATCACACAATAAGCATAGTTTGACATTCTCTTTGGGTAAAAGAGACAGACCTAAGACTCTGGAGGAGTTGAGGTGGCTAGATTTCTTACGATAGAGTACAGGCATACCTTGAAAATATTGTGGGTCCGCTTCTAAACCACCACAATAAAGTGAGTATCACAATAAAGTAAATCATACAAATTTCTTTATTTACCAATACATAGAATAGCTATGTTTAGACTATACGCTAGTCCATTAAGTGTGAAAGAGCATTATGTCTAAAAAACAATGTACATAATTTAATACTTATTACTAAAAGTTGGTAATGATCATCTGGGCCTTCAGCAAGTTAAAAACTTTTTGCTGGTGGAGGGTCTTTTCTAATATTGATGATTACTAACTAATCAGTATGGTGGTTGCAAAAGGTTGGGGTGGCTGAAGCAATTTCTTTTTCTTCTTTCTAATTTTTTTTTAATTTTAAAAAAGTGGGGTACTAGTCAGGATTGGATACATAAGAGGTTTACATACAGGTGAACTTTGGGCCTCCAATTGGACCTCACTTCACCAGGAAAAGGATCAACCACCCTTATTGAGGTTATGTGTCCCACTTTTTCCCCTTTGGGAGTGTCCCACTCCTGCCAAACCCTTTCTTGTAGTATTATGCTGGATGTTTGAGGTCCACTTATGAGTGAGAACATGAAAGAGAACTCATAGATCACTGAGTTTGATAGACTCTAAATCTATCCAAGTTGCTGAGAAGTCCATATGCTTGTCATTCTTTATGGCTGCATAATATTTCATTGTGTATATGTACCACATTTTTTTATCCAGTCCACTTTTGATGGGCAGCATGATTGTTTCCGTGTTTTTGCTATTGTGAATAGTGCTGCAATAAACATGTGTGAGCAGGTATCTTTTTTGATAGAATTATTTGAGTTCCTTTGGGTATATTCCCAGAACGGAGATTGCTGAGTCATATGCAAGTTCAATTTCTAGTTCTTTTAGAAATCGCCACATTGTTTTCCATAGAGAATGAACTAGTTTACACTCCCATCAACAGTGTAGAAGCATTCCTTTTCTCCTCATCCTCACCAGCATCTGTTGTTTTTTGTTTTATGAATGATGGCTATTCTTACTGGAGTTAGGTAGTATCTCAGTTTCTCATATGATTATTGAGGCTGAGAATTTTTTCATGTGTCTCTTGGCTGTTCTTATGTCTTCTTTTGAGAAGTGTCCATTCATGTCTTTCCCCTACTTTTTAATGGGGCTGTTTCCTTTTTTCCTTTTGGCACATTTGATTTTCCTTATAGATCCTGGCCTTTGTCAGATAGACAGTTGATAAGTATGTTTGCCCATTCTGTGGACTCTCTCACTGCTCTCTTTATGTTTTTTTTGCTTTGCAGAAGCTTCTCAGTCTGATGAGGTCCCACTTGTCTATCTTATCTTGTATGGCATGGTCTTTTGGGAATTTTATCAGGAAATGGTTGCCTAATCCAATTCTGTAAGGGTGTCTCCTGAATTTCCTAAGATCCTTATAGTTTGAGGTTTTATATTTAGATTTTTTGATCCATTTAGAATATATTTGTGTGTATGGTGATGGGGTCATGTTTCATTCTTCGGCATGTGATCAGCCAGTTTTCCCACCACCATTTACTGAAAAGGTTCTCATCTCCTCAGTGATGGTGGAGGCTTTTTCAAAAATGACTTGGTTGAAAAATTGAGGCTTTTCTTCCAGAATCTCTATCCTGTTCCATTGGTCTATATGCCTGTTCTTGTACCAATACCAGGCTGTTTTGATTATCGTAGCCTCATATAAAAAGTTCAAAGTCAGGGGGTGTGATACCTCTTGCTTTGTTTCTTTTGCTGAGAATTGTTTTGGCTTTTTGTGGTTGTTTTGTTTCCAGATGAATTTCTGTATTGTCATTTCCAAGTCTGAGAAGAATGATGATGGCAATTTAATGTGTATTTCTGTGAATCTGTAGAGTGCCTTGGGTAGGATGGATACTTTAACAATGTTGATGCTTTCAATCCATGAGCACGGAATATTTTTACATTTGTTTGTGTCTTCTTTCATTTATTTGAGCAGTGTTTTGTAGTTTTTGTTGTAAAGGTCTTCCACTTCTCTGGGTTGGAAGATGCCAAGGTATTTTTGTTGTTGTTGTTGCTATTGTGATTGAGACTATGCTTTTTATTGGTTCTCTGTCTGTTTGTTGTTGGTATATAAAAATGTGACTGTCTTTTACATGTCTATTTTGTAGTCTGAGAGTTTACCAAGTCCTTTGTCAGACCAAAGAGGTTTTTGACAGGTTTCTTTGGGTTTTCCAGGAATATGATCATATTGTTTTCAAAACAGGATAGCTTAACTTTCTCTTTTCCTATTTGGATACTCCTGATTTTCTTCTCTTATCTGATTGCCCTAGCTAGGACTTCCAACACTATGTTGAACAGGAGGAGTGAGAATGGGCAGACTTGTCTTGTTCCAGTTTTCAGGGGAAAGTCTTCCAATTTCTGTGTATTTGATTGTAGATGGCTCTTACTCTTTTGAGGTATGCTCTGTCTACGCCTAGGTGTTCGAGGGATTTTATCAAGAAGGGATACTGGATTTTACTGAAAGCTTTTTCTGTATCTAATGACATAATCAGTCATGTGGTTCTTGTTTTTACATCTGTTGAAATTTTGAATTACATTTATGGTCTTGTGGATGTTGAACCAGCCCTGCATCCTGGAGTGGAAGCCTACTTGGTCATGGTGGATGATTTTTGAGATTTGTTTTTGGGTCCAATTTGCTAGAAACTTGTTGAGAATTTTTGTGTCTATATTCATCAGGGTGTTTCTCTTTCTTTGTTAGGTCTTTGCCTGGTTTGGGTATCAGTGTGATGTTAGCTTCATGAAATGATATGGGGAGAGTTCTGTGTTTCTCAATTGCCTGGAATACTTTCATTAGGATTGGTAGCAGCTCCTACTTGTGTGTTTTATAGAATTCTTTTGGAAAGTCATCTGGTCCAGGGCTTTGTTTGTAGGTAGTTTTCTTATGACTGAGTTTATTTCCTGGATTGTTATTGGTCTATTTAGGGTCTCAATTTCTTCTTGTTTCAACCTTCGGAGGTTGTGAGATGTCAGAAAGTCCTTAAGTTGGTTTACTTTTTCATATTTGTTTCCATACATTTGTGTATAGTAGTCATTGATAATCTTTTGTATTTCTGCAGGATCAGTTGTGACAGATTTTTTTGCATTTCTAATTGTGCTTATAGGGCTTTCTCTCTCTCTCTCTCTCTTTTTTTTTTTTTTGGTCAGTCTGGCTAAATGTCCATCAATCTTGTTTATCCTTTCATAGAATCATCTTTTGCTTTGCTGATTTTTTTCTATGGTATTTTTGTCTTCTATGAACCATATTTGGGCTTTTACTTTGGTGATATGAATTCTACTGAAGTTAGTGTTTTGGTGGTCTTGCCTTTGCAGCTCCCTTAGGTGATTTGTTAGGACATTGACTCATAATCTTTCTTTCTTTCTTTTTTTTTTTGGAGCTAGAGTCTCACTCTGTCACCCAGGCTGGTGTGCGGTGGCATGCTCATGGCCACTGTAGCCTTGACCTGCTGGGTACAGGCGATCTTTCCACCTCAGCCTTCCAAGTAGCTGGAACTACAGGTGCATGCCACCATGCCCAGCTATTTTATTTATTTATTTATTTATTGTACAGTAAAGGTTTCACCAAGTTGCCCAGACTAGTCTCAAACTCCTGGGCTCAGGAAATCCTCTTTCCTCAAGCTGAGTTTACAGGCTTGAGCCACCACACCTGGTTGATTTATGATCTTTCTATTTTCTTGATGTGTGTTCATAGAGTTATAAATTCCCCTCTTAGTACTGCATCGTGGCATCCCAAAAGTTTTGGTAAGATTTGTCTTTGTTTTCATTTTTTCCCCCAAATCTTTTAATGTCTTGAGATTTCTGTTTTGATACAGGAGTTGTTCAGTATTGTGCTGTTTAGTGTTCATGTCTTTGTATGTTTGGGGGGAGATCTTGTTGGTAGCAAAATTTATTTTTATTCCACAGTGGTCTGAGAAGGTGCATGGTAGTATTTCAATTTTATGGAATTTGTTTATGCTTGATTTTGGCTGAGTATGTGTTCAATCTTGAAGTACGTTCCATGTGGTGATAAGTAAAATGTATATTTTATGGATGTCGTGTGGTGTGTTCTGTAGGTATCTATTGAATCCATTTGGTAATGCATCAGGTTGAAGGTATGGATCTCCTTATTGGTTTTTTGCCTTGATTATCTTTTTAGGGTTGTTGGCATGATATTAACACCCCCAGTTATGATAATTAGAGTCACTGTCTTTTTTCAGCTTGCTTGGTAGTTGCTTTATAAGTCCTAGTTCTCCTGTGTTGGATGCACCTATATTTAAGATGGATATTTCTTATTGATGGCTAGAACCTTTTATCATTATGTTGTGTCCTTCCATATCTTTTTTCTTTTGTTTTTTTTTTTTTAACTTAAAGGTTGTTTTGTCTGATATTAAAATGGAAACTCCTACCTTTCTTTGTTTTACATTCACCTGAAAGTTTGTTTTCCATTCTCTAACTTTGAGTCTTTGGGTGTCCTTTGTAATGAGATGTGTTTCCTGGAGGCAGCATATTTTTGGGTTGTGCATTTTTGTCCAATTTGCCATTGCATGTATTTTTAATGGTGCATTTAGTCCATTCACATTTAAGCTGACTATTTAAATCTGAGGGTTTATCCCTGTCATGAGGCTCTTATAAAGCTTTTTTTAACTTTTGGGAGGGTGTATGTGTGTTTCAAGTTTACAGTTGCAATGTATTATCTGTTGATTCTGTGTTTTCCTGTACCCTTGGGATGTATGTGGTTATTTTTTTTTTCTTCTGTGCTTAATACCATCTTAAGTGTCTCATTAGAACTGGTCTAAATGCAGCATAATTTTGTAGGGATTAGGTGTCTGGAAGTAATTTTAATACTCCATATCTAGTATAGCTTTGATGAGCAGGGTAGGACAGTTTTGGTTGGAATTGTTTATCTTTGAGAACTTTGAAGATTGGACTCCAGTCTCTTCTAGCTTGTAGTGTTTCTGTAGATAAGACTGCTGTTTTTCTAATTTGTCTTTCCTGGTAGGTAGTCTGACCTTTCTCTCTCTCTGCCTTTAGGTTTTTTTTCTTCTATATGTACTTTGTATAGGCAAATTACTATGTGTCTGGAAGTTGGTCTTCTCATTTGATGCCTGCAGGGGTTCTCTGAATCTTTTGTGTTTGGGTGGTTGCATCTCTGAAGAAATGAGGGATATTCTCTTGGATGACCTCGTGGAATGTTGTACCAATGTGTGTTCTGTCTCTCTTTCTGTCTCAGGTATTTCAATCAGGCATAATTTTGACCTCCTTATGTAATTTCATATCTCTTAGAGGCTTTGTTTCATATTTTAAATCTTTCTTTCTATGTTTTTTAACAGTTGGGTTATTTCCATACTTCATTCTTCAAGCTCTGAGATTCTTACTTCTGTTTCATTAATTCTGATTCTCATGTTTGTCTGTTTATTTATTTTGCTCACATTTTTTATGGTCATCATCTCTGTTATCAACTCTTTCATTATTTCTTCTTGCCTTTCTTGATTTCTATTAATACTTGCTATACATATCTAAATATCTGGATTTGTGGTCTGAGACCAGTCATTCTGGGTGGTCTTCATTGTTAGAATTCTGAAATCAATATTCTCAGGTGCTTTCTTTCTAGGAATCTGGCACCTGTGTTCTTCTGTTGATTCTTCTTTATTTGTGACTTTTTTCTTTTGTCTCCTCTTTTTAATTCCATTGCCCAGTGAGGGGGGATAGCTTTCATTTCTGTTTATTCAACCCCCCATTATTTATTAGATAGAGCCTCTGGATTTGTTCAATTTAGAAGCTGGACTGGGGATTGAGGACTGTGTTGTATTTTGACGGTTTTGAGATTTGAATAAGGTGTGATGGGGCTAAGTTTTAGAACCTACCTGTAGATCACAGTTTTTGCTGACTGGGGTATGGACTCCCTAGAACCCACTTCCCACCACCTCACAATATGTCTATGTGGTGGGAGCATGTGTATGTCCCTCTGAAATGAAATTGACATAAGAGAAAGAAAGAAGGGAGAAGAAAAGGAAATGAAGAGAAAGAAGAAGAAAATGCAAACCAAAAGGCAAGAAAACAAATGAATAAACAAGCAAGCAAATGAAACAAAAAACCCAAATATACACTCCCCCTCAAGTATACTCATACATGAAAAAAGAGGGACAAAAGGGGGCAAATCAAATCAGAAAACAAATCCAAAGATAAGTATAGAGAGAGCAACCAAAAAAAAAGTAGAAGAAGAAGAAGAAAAAACTTTGTGGGTCTTGAGCTTCCTCTTGTGTCCATTTCTGAAACTTTAGTTTCTTTTTTTGCTGGCATGTCCCAAGCACCACAGCTTTAGTCTCTAGACCCTCTCTCCTGCTCTCCATGTGGTTGGGGAGGCTTTTTGTGGTGGCTCTACTTACCTGTATTCAGTCTTCTCTGTGCCAGCCCATCAGGACACTCTCCACATGGGTCAGATGCCCCATGGACTGGGGGTAGGGGGTTGGATCAGTTCAAGACTCACCCCTACTCGTCTGCTGCTAGGTCTCCCAATCCAATTGCAACCATCATCCTGGGAATGGTCCAGTGTTGGGGGAAGCATATGAGATTTCACACTGACCCTGTCTCCCTGGGTATTATACACCTAGAGCAAACTCTCTGAGATAAAGATGATCAGTCCCAGAGGGGTGCAGAGCTCACCCCTCAGTCTCAGGATGCTCCATAATGGGCAAGTTGGAGCAGGTCTCTGCCCAGGTTCTGAGACAGAGAAATGATGATGAACATGTCATCTTCTCTGATAAGACTCAGCTCCAGATTTTCTCCATGCACTTTCTGTATGCTCCCTGCTGCCAGTGTTTGACCTGTTGCCACAGGTGGTGGTGTTAAACCAGGTGCCAGACTCTAAGAGGCAACTGACCTCTTCAGCCTCTTTCTGAAAAATTCCCTGAGGAGGGCAGATGCTCCTGCATGCAAGGGTTCACCAGATTCAGAGCAGTGGTAGATGACAGTCTCTACTGCAGGGGATTCCTGGTTGCTTGCTCCCATGTCCCCCCTCAGTTGAACATTCACTCACCTACTTGCACACACACTTGCATGCAGATTTGTCGTTATGCACCCATGTAGAGACTCACACACTTTAACAGGTTCCATGTGCATCTTCCCAGAATCCCTGAAGCAATTTCTTAAAATAAGACAACAATGATATTCACTGCATTGATTGACACTCTCACAAAAGATTTCTCCGTTGTTTTATAGCATTTTACCTACAACAGAACTTTTTTCAAAGTTAGAATCTATCCTCTTAAACCCTGCCATTGCTTTATTAACTTAAGTTTCTGGAATATTCTAAATTCTATGTTGACATTTAAACAATAGTCACAGTATCTTTACCAGGAGCAAATTACATCTCAACCAACCATTTTTCATGCTCATCCATAACAAGGAACTGTTCATAAATTCAAATTTTATCTTGAGATTATAGCAATTCAGTCAAACTTTCAAGCTTAAGAAATTCTAATTCTAGTTCTCTTGTTATTTTCCCACATCTGCAGTTACTTCTTCCACTGACGACTTGAACTCCTCAAAGCCACCCATGAAAGTTAAAATCAACTTCTTCCAAATTGCTGTTAATTTTGATCTTTTTACATCTCCTATAAACCATAAGTGTTCTAAATTTAATCTGTAATAGTGACTCTTTTCTATAAGGTTTTTAGTTTCTTTTTCCCTTATCTATCAGAAAAATCAATATCTATGTCAGCTATAACTTTACAAAATTTATTTCTTAAATAATAAGACTTGAAATTTGAAATTGTTTCTTTATCAATGGACTAGAGAATGGATCTTGAGTTAGCAGGCATGAAAACATTTATTTCTTTGTACCTCTTCTTTAGAGCTTTTAAGTGACTAGGTACATTATCAATAAGCAGAATTGTCTGCTGTTCTCAGGGGTCTCTTGAGAGGATGCAGCAGGGAACAGCTGCTTTCAGCACCTGGCACATGCCATCACCTGCAGCAGCATACCTGGCACTAGCAGCAGGAACTGTGAAAAAGGCCTGGCAAGGAAATCTGGAATAGAGCCCCACAGCCGGTGAGGAGACACTGATTGTTGCCATCTTCTCTGCCAGGATGGGTCAGAGAACTGCAGTGCCCTACCCACCTCTGTCCAGCCTCCAACCTGAGAACCAGAGGCTATCTCTGCACCCATCTGGGATCAAACATCGGACTCGGAGAGACAGACACCCATCCCCAACACTGGAACAGGCACAGTCACATCTGATCTGTGTGGGAGACTTGACAGCAGTGGCAACAGGAGATAAGTAGGATGAGTCTGGATCTGATTTAACCTCCCCCCACAGCAGTACATGCAGTGTCCGACCCATGCTGAAAACAGCCGTATCAGCCTGCACTGAGAGTGGAGGGGACAGGTTGGAGACCAGAGATGCTCCCTAACACAGTGGCAGCAGTGTTTGGTAAAGGAACCTGAGGTTCCAGAAATGGCCATAGAGTAAGCTCTTTTTTTTAAAATCACTCTGTTTTTGTTTACATTTTCATACTTGCTTTGTTTTTGTTATTTTACTGATTTTTTTAGATTTTCTGTTTGTGTATGGGTATCTTTGAAGGCAAGTATATCAACAGGGTTTTTGTTTTGTTTGTTTGTATGATTGTATGTTTTTTATTTATTTAGTTTTTTTATGTCTTTGCTTCTTTGTTTGTTAGTTGGTGTCTATCTGTTTGCTCTCTTCTTCCTCTTATTCTCTCTCTTCACCTTATTTTCACCTCCTTCCTTCCATTTTCCATTCTTTTTCTCTTTACCATTTCATTTTGCTTTCAGGCGGCACAGATTGGATAGTGAGTTCCAGGGGGTAGTGAGTTCCAGGGGACTCACACACTTGTCAGTGGATACTGAAATCTAAAGATAGTTCTGAATCACAGTTCCCCCCTTAATCAAATCTCAAAACTGCAAAAAGCACAGCCTCCCCCAATCCCAATACAACTTCAAAATTGAACAAATCCAGAGGATTTACATAAAAAAGAATAGGCGATTGACCAAACAGAAGCAAAAGCTATCCCTTCTATTACTGAACAACAGAATTAAAGAAAGGAGGAAAGGGGGAAGGAAAACCTTCACAGATGAAGAGGAACCAATGGAAGAATACAGGTCTCATATAGACCTCTGGGAAGAAAGCAACTAAGAATATAGAGTTTGGAACTGAAACAATGAAGTGCCCCCAGAACGACTGGTTTCAAACCCAGATGTCAAGCTATTAATAGAAAGAATAAATAGAAATAAGGAGACACAAGAGGAGGAAAGAATGAAGGAGTTGATAACTGAGATGACAGCAATAAAGAATAAGTGAATGAAATAAGTAACCAATTGATAAGCATGGAAAATAGATTTAAGCAAGTAGAAGAAAGAATCTCAGAGCTTGAACAACAAAATATGGAACTAAACCAAAGTGTTAAAAACAGAAAAGAAATTTAAAGAGACAGAACAAAGCCTCCAAGAGATGAGCAATTATATCAAGAGGTTGAACCTAAGGTTAATTGGAATCCCTGAGGCAGATAGAGAGACAGGACCACCCTGAAACAAACATTCCATTTAATTATCCAAGAAAACGTCCCTCATCACATCAAAGTTGTGACTATTCAAACACAAGAGATTCAGAGAATCCCTGCAAGGCATCAAATGAAAAGACTCACTCCTAGACATACAGTAATTTGCTTACACAAAGTGTGTATAAAAGAAAAAATCCTAAAGGTAGAAAGAGAGAAAGATCAGACAACCTACTAGGGAAGATCAATTAGAATAGCAGCAGAATTATCTAGAGAAACTACAGGCTAGAAGAGACTGGAGCCAATTTTCAAAGTTTTCAATGATAAACATTTTCACCCAAGAATTTTCTACAAAGCTAAGTTTCATCAGCAATGGAGAATAAAAATCCTTCTCAGACATTCAATCCCAAAGAGCTTATGCCACCTCCAGACCAGCTCTACAAGAAATATTTAAGAAAGTTAAACACAGAAGGAGGAAAAAAGCGAATGGCCACACCCTTCCCAAGAATGCAGGAAAAAGATTGAAAACACACATAAATCAACTAAAAAATCAAAAGAAAGCCAACAAATAAACAGGCATCAACAATAAACTATAAGAACCTCATGACAGGGATAAACTCTCACATCCCAATAATTAGCCTGAATGTGAATGGACTAAATGCACCACTGAAAAGACATAAAATGGCAAATTGGATTTCAAAAAAGCATGATGCAGCAATATACTATCTCCAGAAGACTCATCTCACTGGAAAGGACACTCACAGACTCAAAGTAAGAGGATGGAAAACAAATTTTTAGGTGAACACAAAAGAAAGCTGGAGTTGTGATCTTAATTTCAAACAAAATATCATTTAAGCTATCAAAAATTTAAAAAGATACAGAAGGTAACTATATAATGATAAAAGGTTCAATCCATCAGTAAGAAATATTCTTCATAAACATATATGCACTCAACATAGGAGCACCAACTTTCACGAAGCAGCTTTTAGGTAAACTAAAAAATATGCTTACACAAAAACTCTAACACTATCATAGCCGAGGATGTAAATACCCCATTAGCAACCCTAGACAGATCCTAGAGACAAAAATTCAACAAGGAGATTCTGAATCTCAACTTGACACTTGACACGGAATATGCATTCTATTCATCACCACATGGAATGTACTCAAAGATTGATCACATCCTTGGCCATAAAACAAGCATAAACAAGTTCCATAAGGTTGAAATAATGTCATGCACCTTCTCAGACCACAGTGGAAAAAAATAAATATCAACACCAACAAAGTTCCCCTCAAACTTACAAATACATGTACACTAAACAGCATGACGCTGAACAACTACTGGGTCAATATGGAAATCAAAACAAAAATTCCAAATTCCTGAAAACAAATGAAAATGAAGACATATCTTTTTTTTTTTTTTTAAGATGTGGGGTACAATTCAGAGTCATGTATACAAATGTTGATTATGCAGGTACCCTTGTTGATGAGGCGTGCCAGTCCCTCCCCCAGCAGTTTCCCTCAACTGCCCATCCCACCCCTCCTCCCTCGGCAGTTTCCCACTACTGCCAATCCCTTTCTTATAATATTTTGATAATTGTTCAAGGTCTACTTATAAGTGAGAACATATGGTACTCTGTTCTTTGTTTCTGTACTAAATCACTGAATATGATAGACTCTAAATTCATCCAAGTTGCTGCAAAGTCCATATGTTTGTCCTTATTTATGGCTGCATAATATTCCATTGTGTATATGTACCACATTTGTTTAATCCAATTCAGCTTTGATGGGCAACATGGTTGGTTCCATGTTTTTGGTATTGTGAATGGAGCTGCAACAAACATATGTGTACAGGTATCTTTTTTTGTAGACTAATTTGAGTTCCTTTGGGTATATTTCCAAAAGGAGACTTTCTGGGTCATATGGAAGGTAGATTTCTAGTTCTTTCAGAAATCTCCACACTGTATGAATATATATCTTACCAAAATTTCTGGGATGCCATGAAAGCAATACTAAGAGAGGAATTCATACCTTTTCAAACGCACATAAAAAATGGAATAATTACAAGTTAGCAGCCTAACAAATCACCTAAGTAAGCTGGAAAAGCAAGACCACAAAATCCTAACTTCAGCAAAAGAATACAGATTACCAAGATAAAAGCCCAAATACAAGACATAGAAGACAAAAATATAATAGAAAATAATCAATGAAAGGAAAAACTGATTCTTTGAAAGGGTAAAGAAGATTGATGACCTCCTAGCCAGAATGACCAAGAAAAAGAGAGAAAATGCCCAAGTAAACGCAGAAATGCAAAATATCAAGTCACAACTGACTCCAGAGAAATACAAAAGACTATGAGAAATTACTATGTATACTTGTGTGGAAACAAACTTGAAAACCTAAATTAAATGGAAGACTTGCTTACATCACACAACTTTCCCAGGTTGAAACAAGAAGAAACTAAGACCATAAATAGACCAATAACAACCCCTAAAATTGACATTGGCATAAGAAAACTACCTACCAAAAAAGCCTTGGACCAAATGGCTTTCCAGCAGAATCTACAAAACATACAAGGAGGAGCTTATACCAATCTTATTGAAAGTATTCCAGACAATTGAAAAAGATAGAATTCTCCCCAAATCATTTTATGAAGCTAACATCATATTGATACCCAAACTAGGTAAAGAGCCAACAAAGAAAGAGAGCTACAGGACAATATCCTTGATGAACATAGGTGCTAAAATTCTCAACAAGATTCTAGCAAACCGAATCCAATAACAAATCTCTAAAATCATCCATCATGACCAAGTAGGCTTCATCCCTGGGATGCAGGTCTAGTTCAACATCCACAAGACCATAAACGTATTTAAATACATCAGTAGATGTAAAAGCAAGAACCACATGATTATATCATTAGATGTGAAAAAAGTTTTTGATAAAATCCAGCAACACTTCTTGATAAAAACCACTGAACACCGAGGCATAGATGGAATATACCAAAATAGTAAGTGCCATTTACAAGAAACCCACAGCCAATATACTTCTAAAAAGACAGACATTGGAACCATTTTCCGGGAAAAGGGGAACAAGATGAGACTGTCCACTCTCACCACTCCTGTTCAACATAGTGTTGAAAGTCCTAGCTAGAGCAATCAGACAAGAAAATGAAATCAGGGGTATCCAAACAGAAAAATAGGAAGTTAAGCTATCTCTCTTTGTAGATGACATGATCTTATACCTTGAAAACTCAAAAAAAAAGTCAAAAACTTTCTTACACTGATAAAGGATGTTGGCAAATTTCTCAAGGTATAAAATAAATGTGCAAAAGACATTCACATTTCTATATACCAACAACAAAACAAACAGAAACCCAAATAAAAAGCACAATCTCATTCACAATAGCAAAAAAAAAAAAAAAAAAGAAATACCTTGGCATCTTTCAAACCAGAGAAATGAAAGACCTCTACAACGAATACTAGAAAACACTACTCAAAGAAATCAAAGATGACACAAACAAATGTAAAAATCTTCCATGCTCATGGATTGGAAGAGTCAACATTGTTAAGAGGTCCATCCTACCCAAGACAATCTACAGATTTAAAGCAAGACCCATTAAATTACCACTATCATTCTTAGACCTGGAAATGACAATACACAAATTTATATGAAAACATAAATGACCACAAATAGGGAAAACAATCCTCAGCTAAAGAAACAAAGCAGAAGGTAGCAGACTCCCAGACTTTAATCAACCAACTCATTGACAAAGCCTCCACCAACAACCACTGGGGAAAGGAGATCCTTTTCAGTAAATGGTACTGGGAAAACTGGCTGACCACCTACAGAAGATTAAAACAAGACCCCTACCTATCACCATACACAAAAATCAACTTTAAATGGATAAAAGATCTAAATATAAAACCTCAAACCATAAGAACCTTAGAAAATGCAGGAGACTCCCTTATGGAAATTGGAACTGGCAACCAACTCCTAATCAAAACTCCAGTAGCCTATGACATAAGAGATAAGATAGACAAGTGTGACCTCATCAAACTGCAAATCCTCTGTAAAGCAAAATAAACCATCAATAGAGTGGGGAGATAGCCCACACAATGGGAAAAAATATTTGCGAACTATACATCTGACACAGGCCTAACATCCAGAATCTACGAGGAACTCAAATGTGCCAATACCAAAAAACAAACAGCTCTATTGCAAAGTGGGCAAGAGATATGAATAGACACTTCTCAAAAGAAGACATACAAGCAGCCAACAGATACGTGAAAATATGTTCATCCTCACTAATCATCAAAGAAATGCAAATTAAAATCACACTGAGATACCACCTAACTCCAGTCAGTATGACCCCATCATCAATAACTCAAAAAACAACAGATGCTGGAGAGGATGCAGGGAAAAGAGAACACTTTTACACTGTTGATGGGATTGTAAGCTAGTATAACTTCTGTGGAAAACAGTTTGGTGATTCCTAAAAGACCTAAAAATAGACCTTCCATATGACCCTGCAATCCCCCTTCTGGGAATAAACCCAGAGGAACTCAAAACACTCTGTGAAACAGATACCACCTGCACATGCATGTTTATTGCAGCATTATTCACAATAGCAAAAACATGGAACCAACCATGCTGCTCATTGAAAGAGGACTGGATAAAAAGCATGTGGTACACATACAGGATGGAATATTATCAGTCATAAAGAAGAACAAAAGTATGAGCTTCACAACTTGAATGGACTTAAAGTCTATAATACTGAGTGATCTATCACAAAAACAAACATGTTCTTACTCATAAGCAGATCTTGAATAATTATCATAATGCTATAAGAAAGGGATTGGTAGTTGGGAAACTGCCAGAGGAGGGAGTGAGGGCACACTTCATCAACAAGGGTACCTGCATAATGACCACCTGTATACCTAACCCTGAATTTTATATTACATTTTAAAAAGAAAAGTTAAAAAATGTTCTAGCTTTTAGCCTATTGTCTTTCAGCATTCCTTCCTCAGTAAGTTTAATCATTTCCAGATTTTGATTTAAAATAATAATCCTATGATTCTTTTACATAAACACTCAGAGGCCATTGTAGGATTATTATTGGCCTAATTTTTACATAGTTTTGTATCAGGGAATAGGAAGACCTGAGGAGAGGAGAGCAATGGGGGAATGGCCTGCCAGTGGAATAGTCAAAGCACACACAAAATTTATCAAATAAGTTTACCATCTTATGTAGGTGTAGTGCATGGCACCCCAAAACAATTACAATAGTAACATCCCAGATCAATGACCACAGATCACCATAACAGATAGAGTAATAACAAAAAAAGTTTAAAATATTGTGAGAATTATCAATAGAGTAAAAATGTGAGCACATGCTGTTGGAAAAATGATATTTACATCCTTGTTTGATGCAGGGTTTTTACAAACCTTCAGTTTGCATAAGACATAATATCTGCTAAGTGCAATAATCTGAAGCACTATAAAATGAAGTTTGCCTGTAGAAAAGAACACAGCTGTTCAGATCAAGAGTTCTGGAGATCTGTAGTAAAACCCCTTTGTGTTTTCAGTTGAGAATTGATCAGCACATGTATCCTTGATTTCATCAGTCTGAGTAAAAGTCTCATAATCCATGCATAAAATATTCAAAAGAATTTTTTCCTTAGTAGCTTCTGGTAGCTAAAACATACAATAATTTAGAGTTGACATTAAACTTCTAAAGATGAGAATAACAGTGTTTGAGGCAAAACACATACACACACCCATACAGAATATCATTTACAGTAGATTAGATAGTACAGATGGGAAAAAATTAAGAACTTGAAGACAAAGCAATAGGAATTGCATAAATTCAAACACAAAGAGAAAGAATAGTAAACAAATAAGGACAGCAGCAAGGAACAGTAGAAAAATTTCAATTGGCCAGCTATACAAATAATTAAAGTACAAGCAAGTAGGTGAGAGACAGAAAAAGTATTTGGAAAATAGAACTGAACACTTTCCAAATTTGATAAAAATTTTAAACCCACACAGACAAAAGATCAAGAAATTTAAAATATATAAAAATTGTGAAGAAAACTATGCCAAGGAACACTGTAATCAAATTCCTTAAAATTATTTCTAAAGAGAAAAATCATAAAAATATCCAGGGAGGAAGGGCAAATTACACATAAAGGGATGAAGATGAAAATGATAGAGAAATCTGTTTTAGAATTATGTAAGTCAGAGGCACTCCAATAACATAACCTTAAAAATTACTGTCAACCTATAATTTTATATTCAGTGAAAGTATGTTTCAAAAATAATGGAAAAGTACAGACTTGTTTATATATGCAAAAGCTAAAAAAATTCACCACTAGTATATTTGTACTACAACAAATCTATTCCTTATATCATACGCCAAAATGTTAAGTTAAATTAGATCATAGACTATGTAATACCTAAATACAAAATTTCTGGAGGAAAACACAGGAGAAAACCTTTGTGACTTGATTGAAAAATTATTTTACTTAAATAAGACACTAAAACCATGATGCATTAAAAAACAGTAATTCAGAGGTAATCAAAATTAAGATATACGGTCATCCAACAGACATTAAAATGTGCTCAGCCTCACTCATTATCAGAGAAATGCAAATCAAACCACATTAACATACCACCTAACCCCAGTAAGAATGACCATCATTAATAAAACAAACAACAGATGCTGGCGAGGATGCAGAGAAAAAAGAATGCTTCTACACTATTGGTGGGAATGCAAACTAGTGCAACCTCTTTGGAAGACAGTGTGGTGATATCTGAAAGAACTAGAAACTGACCTTCCATATGACCCAGCAATCCCCCTATTGGGAATATACCTGGAGGTACTCAAATCATTCTACAAAAACGATACTTGCACATGCATGTTTGTTGCAGCTCGATTCACAATAGCAAAAACATAGAACCGACCGTGCTGCCCATCGAAGCTGAACTGTATTAAAAAAATGTGGTACATACACACAAGGGAATGTTATGCAGCCATAAAGAAGGACAAACATATGGATCTCTCAGCAACTTGGATGGATTTAGGGTCTATCATACTCAGTGATCTATCACAGAAACAAAGAACAGAGTGGACCTTGAACAATTATAATACTAGAAGAAAGAGATTGGCAGTACTGGGAAACTGCCAGGGGAGGGAGGGGCATACCTCATCAACAAGGTAACTGCATAGTGAACATTTGTAAATCTAACCCTAAATTGCACCCCACGTCTCAAAACAAAAAAAAGAAAGAAAGAAACAATAAATAAAAGAAAAAAAAATTAGGTACTTATAATCAAAAAACACTGTTAAAAGAATTAAAAGACAAACTATATACTGGGAAAATGTTTATAAATGGTATATCTGATAAAGACTTTACATCTAGAATACATAAAGAATTTCCAAAACAGTATGAGAACTATCAACACAATTTAAAAATATATGTATATATAAGCAAAAGTTCTATGAAGAACAAAGTTGATATTCCATTGATTCTGTAGATTGCTATGGGCAGTATGTTCATTTTAACAATATTAATTCTTCCAATCCATGAACATTTGTTTGTGTTGTCTATGATTTCTTTCATTTGTGTTTTGCAATTCTCCTTTTGGAGATTCTATTTTTTGTATGGCTAGTGTGTATGGGCTTGAGCTCTTGATTTGGTTCTTGGCTTAAGTGTTGTTTGTGTATAGGAACACTACCAATTTTTGTACATTGCTTTTGTATCCTGAGACTTTACTGAAGTCATTTATAAGGTCGGCAAGATTCTTGGAGAAGTCTTTATGGTTTTCTAGGTATAGTTTGACTTCTTCCTTGCTGATTTAGATTTATCTATCTATCTGTCTGTCTATCTATCTATCTATCTATCTATCTATCTATCTCCTGCTAGGTTACTCTTGCTAGGACTTTCAGTACAATGTTGAATAAGAGTGGTGAGAGTGGATATCCTTGTCTAGCTCTTGTTCTGAGGAGAAATGTTTTCTTTTTTTCTCTTTTAATTTTTATTTTAAACTGTGGGATACAATTTAGGGTGAGGTATACAGATATTCATTGTGCAGGTACCCTTGTTGGTGAGGTGTGCCCCCCCTACCCCAGGTGAGAATGTTTTCAACTCTTCCCAGTTAAGTATAATGTTGGATGTTGGTTTGTGATGTATGGGTCTTATTGAGAAATGTTCCTTCAGTGACCAGTTTGTTGAGGGCTTTTATCATAAAGGGATGCAGGATTTTGCTGAATGCCTTTTCTGCGTCTATTGAAATCATGTGGCTTTTTATTTTCACTTCTATTTATGTGGCGCATCATGTTTATTGATTTGCAGATATTGAACTATCCTTGAATCCCTGGAATAAAATTCACTTCGTCATGATGAATTTTTTTGATATGCTGTTGCATTTGGTTTGCTAGTATTTTTAAAGGATTTTAGCATCTATACTCATCAGGGAAATAGGTCTATAGTTTTGACATTGTTATGCCCTTACCTGATTTTTGCATCAGTGTGATACTGATTTCATAGAATGAGTTAGGGAAGCATCACTTCACCTAAATTTTCTGAAATGGTTTCAATAAGATTGGTACAGCTCTTCTTTGTATGTCTGAAAAAATTCAGCTATGGCTCTGTATAGCCCTGGGCTTTTTGTTGTTGTTGTTTTTGTTGTTGTTGTTGGGAGATTGCTTTATTACTGATTCAATTTTGTTGTTCAATTATTGTTCTATTCAGGGTATCCATGTCTTCCTGGTTCGGTCTGGGGAATTTGTGTATCCATTTTCTCTAGGTTTTCCAGTTTGTTGCCATAGAGGTGTTCATGGTGATGATTTTTTTATTTCTGTGGTATCTGTTGTTATGTCCCCTATGTCATTTCTGATGGAATTTATTTGAGTTTTCTTTTCTTCTTGGCTAGTCTAACTAGTGGTCTGTCAATATTATTTATCCTTTCAAAAAGCAACTTCTTGATTCATTGATCTTATATATCTTCTTTT
The DNA here is from genome assembly GCA_963574415.1 of Tarsius wallacei. Classification (NCBI taxonomy): domain Eukaryota; kingdom Metazoa; phylum Chordata; class Mammalia; order Primates; family Tarsiidae; genus Tarsius; species Tarsius wallacei. The sequence goes on along the minus strand of CAUYQG010179512.1, from coordinate 14,749 downwards.
GGTCTCAATGTCATTAAGTTCTGTTTGATATTTGCTATTTCTTTTCTGCTGCTAGCTTTAAGTTTAACTTTTTCTTATTTTTCTAGTTCTTTGAAGTGCAAGGTTAAGCTATTAATTTCCGGTCTATCTTTTTGATGTACTCCCATTTTGATGTAGACATTTAATGATATAAACTTTCTTCTCAGAACTGTTTTTAACTTTTTCTTACTTTTCTAGTTCTTTGAGGTACAAGGATAAGCTATTAATTTCTGATCTATCTTTTTGATGAACTCCCATTTTGATGTAGGCATTTAATGCTATAAACTTTCCTCTCAGAACTATTTATGCTGTATCCTAGAGATTTGGTATGTTGTGTCACTATTTTTATTTGTTTCAACAATTTTTTTGATTTCTGTCTTCATTTCCTTTTTTACCCAATGGTCATTCAAAAGCCAGTTGTTCAGTTTATATAGAATAAAAAAAGCTTGAACACCTTAAAGCAACTCTAAGCTAGAAGAACAATTGCAGAGGCATCACATTGCCTGACTTCAAATTATACTTAAACAGCATGATATTAGTTCAAGAACAAACAGATTGACCAATGAAAGAGAATGGAGAACCCAGAAATAAAACCACATTCCTGCAACTAAATGATCTTTGACAAAGCTGACAAAAATAAACAATAAGGAAACAACACTTTATTCAATAAATGGTGCTGGGAAAATTGGATAACACATACAGAAAAATGAAATTGGACTCCTCTCTCTCTCTCTCTCTCTCTCTCTCTATATATATATATATATATATATATCAAGAGATATATATATATATCAAGAGATATATATATACTCTCTCTCTATATATATATAAATCATATTTGTATACCTAACCCTTAACTGTACCCCACAATATCATAATAAAAAAATATTGAATGTAAAAAATAAAAAAGTAAAAATAAGAACTTAATTCTTCCAATATATGAGCATGGGATGGTATGTTATTGTATGTATCCTATTCAATTTATTTAATCAGTGTTCTTTGGTGAAATTTGTTTTAGAGGTGAAATGTTCTGTAAATGTCTATTAAGTCCATTTGGTCTATGGCGGAGTTTAACACCAATATTTCTTTGATTTTCCATCTAGATTAATCTGTTCACTGCTGACAGTAGAGTATTTAAGTCCCTATCTATTATTGTACTGTGTCTATATGTTCCTGAAGATCTAGTAACATTTGTCTTGTATATCCGGGTGCTCTGGTGCTAGATGAATATATATTTACAATTGTTATAGTCTTGGAATTGATGCCTTTATTATTATATAATGTCCATCTTTTATCTTTTTTCAGTTTTTTACTTGAAGTCTGTCCTGTCTGATACAAATATGGCTATCCCTATTTGTTTTTGACTTCCATTTGCATGGAACATCTTTTTCCATTCATTTACTTTCAGCATATGTGTGTCTTTGCAGGTGAGATTAGTTTTTGGTAGGAAGCACATAGGTGGATCTTGTTTTTTTAGTATCTTTGGCAAGTCAAAATTTTTTTAAATGGGAGAATGCAATTCATTTACATTCAAGGTTATTACTTATAAGGGAATATTTACCTCTGTAATTTTATTGATTGTTTTCTGGTTGTTTTGTACATCCTTTGTTCATTACTTCTTCTCTTATTATTTGTTTTTGTGGTTGAATGTTTTTATATTGTGATAAAATTTGATTGTTTTCTCTTCTTCTTTGTGCATCAACTCTACAAGTCAGTTTTGGAGTTTCATATGTTTTCATGATGGTAGTTATAATCTTTTCACTTCCAGGTGTAAGACTTCCTTGAGTATTTCTGATAAGACTTGTCTAGTGATGATGAATTCCCTTAGTTTTTGCTCGTCTGTGAAAAATCTTTTTTCTCCTTCATTTATGAAGAATAGCTTTGTGGGGTATAATCTTGCTTGGCTTTTTTTCTCTCTCCTTGTTTTCAATATATCATCCCATTCTCCTCTGACTTGTAAGATTTCTGCTGAGAGATCTTCTGTAAGACTGATGGGGAATTTTTAATATATGACATGGATCTCTTCTCTTACTGCTTTTAGAATTATCTCTTTGTCCTTGACTTTTGACAATTTGACTATAATGTGCCTCACAGAGGACCTGATTGGGTTGAATCTATTTGGGATTCTTTGACTTTCCTCAATCTTTATGTTCATCTCTTTCCCATGGCTTGAGAAGTTTTTAGCTAGTATTTCACTAAATATATCTTCCAGAACTTTCCCCTTCTCTTCTACTTTTGGAATGCCAATAATGTAAATATTTGTTTGCTTAATGGTTTTTCATAAATCTTATAGGCTTTCTTCATTCTTTATTATTCTTTATTTTTTTTCTGTGTTATTTTAAATGACCTTTCTTCAAGTTCAGAAGTTCTTTCTTCTGCTTGGTCTAGTCTGTTGTTGAAGCTCTCAATTGTTTTTGATATTTCATTCATTACATTCTTCAGCTGTAAAATTTCCATTTGGTTATTTTGTAAAATATTCATTTCTTTGTTGACTTTCTCATTCAGTGTATTGGTTGTTTTCTTGATTTCCTGAAATCGTCTATCTATATTTTCTTGTCTCACAAAATTGTATTTCTCAGGCCCAGGACATGAGCACACAGCTGCTTTGCTGATGTGGATGTGTGTCTGCAAGAGGTGGCCTGCAGGGATGCTTCTCAGGTTCAGGACATGGGTACAAGACTACTTGGTAAGCCTAGAGGCTTGTCCTACTGGAGTGGCCTGTTGGCCTCTTTCTCAGTCCTAGGATATGAGCACACAGGTTTTGGCCAGCCTAGGGATGTATCTGCCATGAGTAGCCCTTGGAAATGTTTCTCAGGCCCTGATTATGGGCACGGGGCTTTTGGGCAGGCCAAGTGTTTGTTTGTAGCGAGTACCACAAGCCTGTTTCTCAGGCTCTGGCACAGGCATGTAGCCACTCTACCATTCAAGGAATTAGCTGCTTGGAAGTTTGAGGTCCTCTGCATTCAGGGGTGGCCACGTAGCAATTTGATCAGCTCAATGGTGGTTTTGCCCTGGGCAGTACTATCAGACTAGTCCCCCAGCTGGAAGTGAGGGTGGTGGGAGTTGATTTCCCTGCTCTGTAGAACCAGAATCACAGTCAATCCTGGGCCCAGACTCTATACTGCTGAAGTTGTGTCAGAGGCCCTCTTGTGAGTTTGGTGAAATGAAGATGGTGCCTCAGTTCTGGAGAGGTGCGGTTACTTATTGGCCCCTTGAGCAGAGCACACTCCAGAAGTGGTTCTGTTCTCAAGATTCCTTGCTGCAGCCGCTTGTCTCAAGGAGTTCATGGGGACTGGGGAGTGCATTCTCTAATCTCAGGCAATCCAATTCCATTAATTCCTGACAGTTCTCCAAACAGGGCTCAGGCTTTGCAAGGATTGGGGGATTCTTCCATAAGTAAGACTTTAGGTATCTGTAATTCCAATGGGAGCTGATAGGGTTCTTCTGCTTCTTTTTTCTCTGCAACAGGATGTTTGTCCTGACTCCAGGAAGATTTGAACCAGATGAGGAAGATAGGGTTGAAGAGGCTGAGTGCCTCTATACTTCCCTCCTGGATTTCCAGTCATCACAGATGCATCTCCACCCTTCCACTGTACTTCAACACTAGGTTATTTGAAAAGACCTGCTTTCAAGTACAGGAAGTCTTTCTTCTGTTTGATCTAGTCTATTGTTGAAGGTCTCAACTGTATTTTTTATTTCATTCATTGAATTCTTTATTTCTAAGATTGATGTTTGATTCTTTTCTATGATCTCTATTCTTTCTGTTGAATTCCTTATTTAGATCATGGAGTCTTTTTCCTATATATGTATTATTTATCTGTGTTCTCTTGTGTACAACTGAATGCCCTTAAAAGAATTATTTTGAACTATTTTCCAGACAGTTCACAGATTTCCCTTCCTTTGGGATATACTGGAGAATTACTGTATTCCTTTGAAGGTGCCATGTTTCCTTTTTCTTTCATCTTTCTTGTGTCCTTACATTGATATCTGTGCATCTAGTGTAACAGTCACTTCTAATTTTATAGATTGGCTTTTGAGGGAAAGACTTTTCCTATAAATGTATCCATAGTATTAACTGGCTAGGGTGCTGGAGAGGTGCAGTAGTGTAGTCTCTGCATGATTTTTTTTTGGCTATAAATCATTTCAATGGTGTCTGTGAGTTCCTCAGTGACTTTGGCTTTCAATGTTAGTGGAGGCTGTGGCAGGGCTTTGCTGGGCATGGGAACACCAAATAGGCTTGTCCTTGGGTACCAGTGGTGGTGGCAGCAGGCTGATTGGGCCCATCCTCAGGCTTCTAGGTGACATGCTCAACTGGTGGTGGTGGCAGTAGTGAGCCTTGCTGACAAACCTTCGAGCCCCTGGGCAGTACATGTGATGCTGGTGGTGGCAGTAGTGGTGATGGGCTGTCCCTTGGCATACACACACCTCTTCTTTTTTTTTCACAGATATTGATATGTATATAGATACTTGTCCCTGCACCATTTGTTGAAAAAACTCTCTTTTTTTGAGTTGGAGTCTCACTCTCTAGCCCAGGTTGGAGTGCAATGGCATACTCACATCCACCCCAGCATTGACCTGCTGGGCTCCGGCAATCCTTCTGCCTCAGCTTTCCAAGTAGTCAAACTACAGGTGCATGCTACCATGCCTGGCTAATTTTTGATTTTTGTTGTAGAGACAAGATCTCACCAAGTTGTCCTGGCTGGTCTCAAACTGCAGGCTCAGGCAGTTCACTCACCTTGGCAGCTCAAAGTACTGGGATTATAGGCTGAACCACCGAGCCCAGTCAGACTCTCTTTTTTCTACTGGTTTTCAAGACAATGTGTAGATAGAAAACAAATTCCTGTGTTCATAGGGGATTGTATGGGAGCTCTGTATTCTATTCTTGCTAGTTTTCAATGTATTGCTTCACAGCTCCAGATCTATCCTCTATTTCTTGCTTGTAATATAGTAACACTTCTCCTTTGCCAATTGCCATAATGTTAATTTTTATCAGTAGTGGGTGCAGGAGAAACACCAGAGGAGGAAGAGGCTTCTTTTCCGAGTTTTGACATGCTTTATCCATTTAATTTTTGCTCACAAAATGGGTACTAGGGTGTAGTACTGCCAGTGGAGCTCACCCCAGCAGGCACACTCAGTGAAACAACCCACAGGCAGCTTCCAGGTGAGTTCCACTGACACCTAGGCTGAGTGAGAGGAGTCTTCCTGTGAGGAGCCCTGAAAATGTCCTAGCTTACTCCCTGGGAGCTTGTGTTAACAGCTGCCCAGTTAGTTCTCCAGCACTTCAACCAGCATTTAACCATGGACTGTTGACCAGCTCTGGTTTGAGACAAATCAAGTAATCTGTCAACCAATGGGCTTCAACCACACTTCTGCTCAACTCTAGGTTATTCTTTAGAGTTCACTTTTATTTCTTCTTAGCTAATTCTCTCTAACTCATTAATATTTTTTTATTTTAAATCTGCTTAGTTCAAATTACCATGCAGAGTCTGTCTTCTGTTGGACATTTCACCAGTGCACAATTAGTTGTCCTATGAGTTTTTCTTTGGCCAATAACACAATATTTTATTTAGTCAAACTTTATAATAAACCTTAATAATTTGAAAAACATGTATTTCCACTTCATTCTTGCATTTTTCTTCAGGGATACCACTGCTGTTTTCTTCATCCTGTTACTTTTCCATATACATTTTTAAAGCAGCTTCTGCAAGATACACTCATAAACACAACAACCTGGTGGAGGGCTGGGCACAGTGGTTCATGCTTGTAATCTCAACACTTTGGGAGACTGAGGAAGGAGGATTGCTTGATTCCAGGAGTTCAAGACTAGCCTAGGCAGCATAGCAAAACCCTGTCTTCACAAATAAAAAATAAAAAAATTAGCCAGGCATGGCGGCATGCACCTGTATTCCAAATTTCTTGAGTTATTGAGACAGAAGGATCGCCTCAGCCCAAGAGGTCAAGGCTGTGGTGAGCTGTGATCATGTCACTCCAGTTCAGGTCACAGGGTGAGACCCTGACTCAAAAACAAAACAACCTGTTGGGATTTTGATTGAGAGTACATCTATAAATAAACTTGGGGCAATATGGCATGTCTCTTTTTATTTAAATCTTTACATTCTCTTAATAAATTATATATCATTTTCAAGATACTAATATGAACAAGTTGGGCAGTCTAGAATAAATGAATAAATTCCTAAAAAAAAAAAAGACCTACCAAGACTGAATTATAAATAAATAGAATGTCTGAAAATGCCAATAACAAGTAATGATACTAAATAACGAATACAAAGTTTCTTGTTAAAGAAAAGGCCAGGACTGGGTGCTTTCACTACTGAATTAAATGAAACATTTAAAGCAAAATTAATGCCAATTCTATTCAAATCTTTAAAAAAAAAGTGAGGGAGTACTTTCTAACTCATTCTACAAGGCCAGCATTATCCTGATACCAAAACCAGAAAAGGACACTACACAATGAAAGACCAATATCCTTGATGAGCATAAATGCAAGAATTCTCAAGAAAATACTAGCAAACTAAATTCAACAGCACATTAAAGGGATAATTTATCAAGATCAAGAGAGATTTATCCTAGGCATGCAAAGGGTGGTTTAACATTAGTAAATCAATAAATGTGATAGCCTACATTAACATAAAGGGTTAAAAATCATATGAACATGTCAGATACAAAAGAAAATTTGATAAAATTCAACATCCTTGTATGATAAAAACTCTTCACCAATTAGATGAGGAAAGACTGCATCTCAAAACGATAAACGTCATACCTGACAAACCCATAGCTAACATTGTACTTAATAACAAAAGCTTAAAGCGTTACTTCTAAGATTAGGAAAGAGAGAAGGATGTGCACTCTTACTACTTCTTTTCAACATAGTGCTGGAAATCTTAGCCAGGACAATTAGGCAAGATAAAGAAATAAAAGTCACCCAAATGGAAAAAGTAGAAGTTAAATGTCCCTGTTTGCAGACAACATGATCTTATATATAGAAAACCCTAAATACTTCATTTAAAAGACTGTTAGAACTAAGAAATGAATTCATCTAAGTTTCAGGATACAAAACCAACATACAAAATTAGTGTATAGTGTAGTGTTTCTATACACTAACAATGAGCTATCTGGAAAGTTAATCAAGAAAACAATTCTGTTTACAGGAACTACAAAAAAATACTTAGGACCAAATTTAACCAAAGAGAAGAAATACTTCTTCACTAAATACCCACAATATTGGTTGAAGAAACTGAAGAAGACACAAATAAATGGAAGCACATTTCATGTTAATTAATTGGAAGAATGTTATCAAAATTCTCATATTAACCAAAGCAATCTACAGAGTCAATGCAATCTCTATCAAAATTCAAATAATATTTTCACAGAAATAATAAAAAACAATCCTAACATTCACATGGTACCACAGAAGACTCAAAATATTAATGCAATATTGAATAAAACTAACAAAGCTAGAAGTATCACACTGACTTCAAAATATGCTGCAAAGCTATAATAACTAAAACAGCATAAAAATAGACACATAGACCAATGGAACACAATAAAGAGCTTAGAAATAAATCCACACATATAACACAACACAAGGAAGAAAAGCAAAAATTAAAAAATGGGATTACATTAATAGAAAATCTTCGACATAGCCAGGGAAATGATTAACAGAGTGAAGAAACAACCTACAAAATGGTAGAAAATGATTGCAACCACTATTCCACAGAAAGACTCCCATCCTGGACAGATTATGCAGCTAAAGATGTGCTGTGCTATGTGGGCACTTCACCCTCCTCTGTGGTTCCCTACCAGGGGCATTGCTCCTACTTTAGAGACAGCCCTCTTGTCACATCTGTTCTGTCTGAGCAAATGGGCAAAGGAACTGAATAGACATTTCTCAAAAACAGAAAGACAGAAATGACCAATAGATATATGAAAAAAATGATAACATCAGTAATCATCAGGGAAATGCAAGTCACAACCACAATGAGATATCACCTCACACTGATAGAATGACTATTATCAAAAAGACAAAAGGTAAGTGTTGGTGAAGATGTGGGGATGTAAGTTAGCTTAACTATTATGGAAAGCAGTATGGCTGTTCCTCAAAAAAATTAAAAATAGAATTATTGTATGAACCAGCAATCTCACTACCGGATTTTATATCCAAAATAAATAAAATTAATATGTCTAAGAGATATCTGCACTTCCTTGTTCACTGCAGTGTTAGTCATGAAAGTCAAGATATGGAATCAACCTAAATGTCTACCTGTGGATGAATGGATAAAACAACAAAATATTATTCAGTCTTTAAAAGAAGAAATTTGGTCATTTGTGCCAACATAATGAACATGAAAGACATTATGTTAAATGAAATAAGCCAGGTACACAAGACAAATACTACTTATATGTGAAATCTAAAAAAGTTTAACTTATACAAGTAGAAAGCAGAAACATGGTTAACAGGGACTGAGGGAGTGAGGGGACTGGGGAGATATTGGCCATAGGGTATAACATTTCAGTTATGCAGAAGGAGTAAGTAGTTTTTCAAAATTTAAGATGCTTGCAAAAGATAAATAAAAATATTGAAGATCACGTTTCCAGGCCTCTGCTATCTTTGTGGTCTTTAAGAAAGACTGAGCACAGTGTATAAAGTGAGTAAATTCAAAGCTATGTAACACTTTATTGTTAAGTAGATTAAGAGCTAAACCCTTAAGATGAGTCTCACGGTAGCTGTGATGAACCACAAAGATTTCCTTTTCCTAATATATTATGGTCTAATTTTAGGCCTAAAGTAACTTATAACTAAGGTATGTTCTGCTCCATTTCCAACCTAAAGTCTCATATCTATCCCTTAGACCATACTACTCCAAAAAAGCAGAAAGGCCACCAGCATCAGCAGTGGAGAAATTTTTAGCAAAAATGGCTTAATTTTCCATTTCAGGATAATGTGTATGTCCTTCATTGGATCCAAGTACCAAAATTTGACTCCAAAATGCCCCTGTAATCTGATCAACAGAGAATCTAGATGTCAGGAGATATTGAAAGAGAAAAATATATCAAGCCAGAAGAGATTGCAGGTTCATTTTTAGCATTCTTTTTTTTTTTTTTAATTTTTACTTAAAAGATATGGGGCACAATTCAGGGTTAGTTATATAAAAGTTCATTATGCAGGCAGGTACTCTTGTTGATGCATTTTTAGCATTCTTAAAGAAAAGCAATTTCAGGCCTTGTGTGATGGTTCAAACTTGTAATCCCAACATTTTGGGAGGCAGGGGTGGGAGGTTTGCTTGAGCCCAGGAGTTCAAAACCAGCCTGGGCAGCATAGTGAGACCTTGTCTCTATAAAGATAAAACACTTAGCCAGGCAAAGTGGCTTGCACCTGTAGTCCCACCTACTCAGGAGGTTGAGGTAAAAGGATTGCCTGAGCCCAGGTGGTTAAGGTTGTGATGAGCCCAGATCATGCCACTGAACTCCAGCTTGGGTGAAAGAGTGAGACCACATACACAAAAAAACTCCCAAAACAAAACACAAAAACAAACAAAAAACAGAAAAAGTAAAAAAAAAAAAAGAAAAGAAAAAGAAAAAGAAATGCCAACCAAGAATTTCTTACCCTGCCAAACTAAATCTAATAAATGAAGGAGAATTTAAAGTACTTCCCAGACAAGCAAATGCTAAGCGAATTTGTCACCTTCAGACTATCCCTACAAGAGATACTTAAGGGAGTTCTAAAATAGAAATGAAAGAACACCACCACCTAACACAAAAGCACATGTAAGTGCATGGTTTACAGACCACACAAATCAACAACATAACCGAGAACACAAAACAACTGCTTAATAACAATATGACAAGAACAAACCCTCACAAATCAATAACTAACTTGCACTTAAATGGCCTGAATGTGCGACTTAAAAGGCACAGAGTAGCAAATTGGATTAAAAAACACAATCTATCCTTCTATTTTCAAGAAACCCATCTCACTTCTAATGACATCCATAAACTCAAGGTTACATGATAAAGATTTTTCCCACAAATGGAAAACATAAAAGAGAAGAGGTTGCTATTATTATGCCAGATACAACAGATTTTAAACCAATAAAAGTGAAAAAGGACAATGAAGGGCACTATATATGATAAAAGGCTCAATTTATCAACAAGAAATATCCATCTTGAACGTATGAAGGGTGTCCCCCAAAACCTAGAATTATATTTTGTAGGGTGGGCCTTTTGTAGTACAGCCTTCCCCGACTAGGTAAATGCTCTGGGAAACCATGGACATCAGGGTATCAGCTAGCACTGTTGTGAGAGGCTGTGTTCTGCTTCAGTGAATTTTTTTTCAAGATTCTTTCAATACATTTGCCCGTTTTATGATGGGTGGTTTATGAGCACACTTGCCCACACCACACTAAATGTTCAGCAGTTTTTGACCCAAAACAGCATGACCTCCGTGCCCTACCCTCCCTATTCACCTGATCTCATCCAAGAGACTTTTTTCTTTGTTTCCCTGGATGCAAACAGTTCTCAAAGGGAAACATTTTGCCAATGTAGAAGAGGTGAAACAAAAAATGGCAGAAGCACTAAAAGGCATTAAAATAGATGAGTTCAAAAACTGTTTTCAGCTGTGGAAAAAGCATCTCTTTGATAGTGTATTGCATCAAACGGAAGGTGACTGAAGTTTAAACATGTAAGAATAAATATACGGCTGGGCTTGGTGGCTCAGCCCATAATCCCGTGCTTTGGGAGGCCGAGGTGAGTGAATTGCCTGAGCCTGCAGGTTTGAGACCCGCCTGGGCAACTTGGTGAGACCTCATCTCTAGTATAACTCAAAAAAATTAGCCGGGCGTGGTAGTGCGTGCCTGTAGTTCCAGCTACTTGGAAGGTTGAGGCAGAAGGATCCCCGGCGCCCAGCAGGTCGAGGCTGTGGTGGCTGGGAGCATGCTACTGCACTCCAGTCTGGGCGACTCCAACTCAAAAAAAAAAGAATAAATATACAATTTTTAATAAATTCCTAATAAATGTATATATTACACATATACCACATAGAAGCACCCAGATTTATAAAACAATTGCTACAAACCCTAAGAGATGACACAGATAGCCACATAATGATAGTGGGGGATTTCAACACCCTGCTAAGATCACTGAGGCAGAAAACTAACAAAGAAATCAAGGACTCAAATTTGACACTAGACCAATTACTAGACAAAATACTCCACCCAATAACCACAGAATATACATTCTCATTTGTGCGTGAAACATATTCTAACACTGACCACAAACTTGGTCAGAAAACAAGCCTGAATAAATTCCAAAAAGTCGAAACCATATCAAGCATCCTCTCAGACCACAGCAGACTAAAAACAGCAACACTAAGAAGAATCCTCAAAAACACACAAATATGTGGAAATTAAACAACATGTTCCTGAATGATGTTTAGCTAAACACTGAAATCAAGACAGAAATAAAAAGATTTTTAGAAGTAAAATGAAAATAAAGACACAACATACCAAAACCTATGGGATGCCATTAAGTCAGTATTGAGAGGAGGTTTATAGCATGACATGCCTACATCATGAAAATAGAGAGGTCTAAATTAAGTAGTATAACTGAACCTAAAAGAACTGGAGAAACAAGAACAAACTAAACCCAAAGCTAGCAGAAGAAAAGAAATAATAAAAGTCAGGTCAGAACTGAATGAAATTGAGACCAAAAAAACATACAAAAAGTCAATGAGTCAAAGAATTGGTTCTTTGAAAGAATAATTAGGAGTAGCAGACCCCTGGCCAGATTAACAACAACAAAGAGAGAGAGAAAATCTTAATAAATACAATCAGAAATGGAAAAAGGTGATTTATCACCAATCCCAAAGAAATATAAAAGATTGTTAGAGATTATTATAAACATCTGCATGCATGTAAGCTAGAAAATCTAGAGGAAATGGTAAGTTCCTGGAAATTCTTAACCTCCCAAGATGGAAACAGGAAGAAATTAAAACCCTGAGCAGAACAATAATGAGCCAAGAAATTGATTCAGTAATTAAAAAATCTACTTAATAATAATAATAATAAGACCCGGGCCAGATAGATTCACAGCTGAATTCTACCAGATGTGCAAAGAAGAGCTGGTAATGATCCTATTGAAAGTATTCCAGGCAATCAAGAAGAAAGGATGCATCCCTAACTTATCCTATGAAGCCAATATAATCCTAATACATTTATGGCAAACTCAAAACTAATGTCAAACTTAACAGGTGAAACAAAAAATGGCAGAAGCACTAAAAGGCATTAAAATCAATGAGTTCAAAAACTGTTTTGAGCTGTGGAAAAAGCATCTCTTTGATAATGCATTGCATCAAATGGAAAGGACTTTGAAGGTGACTGAAGTCACCTAATTTATCCTGTGAAGCCAATATAATCCTGATACATTTATGGCAAACTCGAAACCAACATAAAACTTAACAGGGAGAAGAGATGTATTTACTCTAAGAACCAGAACAAGATAAAGAAATCCACTCTCGAGGACTTCTGGCAAGATGGCGATGGCACAGGTGGGATTGTGAGAATCTCTGTGAAAGTGAGTTTCCATAAAAACTACCCCCTACCCCACCCCCAACCTGCGCCCCCACCAGCTGATTCGATCCAAGGCCTGGAAACCCTCGGTCCCACACACTGCTCAACTACCACAGCTGCCGCCGCCACCACTGCCACTACCCCAATTCAGGCGGCACTAGGCTCCCAGCCTCCTGGAGCTCCAGGCTCCCTCCCCAGCTGCACTGCCCCACCTGGCTCCAAGCCACTGCCACCCACAGAGGCCCTTGGCTCCCACTCTGTGGAGCTCCGGGTTCCCTGGCTGGCTGCACTGCCCTACCTGTCACCAGGCCGCTGCCGCCCATGGAGGCCCTTGACTCCCACCCTGTAGAGCTCTGGGCTCCCTCCCTGGCTGCACTGCCCCACCCCACCCCAGGCCACCACCACCCACTGAGGCCCTTGGCTGCTGCCCCGCGGAGCTCCGGGCTCCCTCCCTGGCTGCACCATCTCACCCTGCCCCAAGCCACTGCCGCCCACTGAGGTCCTTGGCTCCTGCCCCATGGAGCTCTGGGACCCCTCCCTGGCTGCACTGTCCCACCTGGCCGCAAGTCACCACCACCTTGGCTCCCACCCTGTGAAGCTCTGGGCTCCCTCGCTAGCTACACTGTCTCGTCCCCAACCGCCCTGTGCTATATGTGACTAGTAACGCCCAGCCATCTCACACTCCACCTTCTCCGAATTGCCCCTGGCCACAGTGGGAACAGAGAACAGCTGGAACCGCGAGACCAGGCAGAGATCTGCATTGCCCCACCTAGCTCTGTCCAGCCTCCAGCTTGGGACCTAAGAACAAAGAAAGAAAAAGAGGCCCAAGCTGCACTGTGGCATGCTGACCTGCAGTGCCCGACTGTCTTGCCCTCTGCCTCCCCCAGCTGGACCCAGGAGCAGTAGAACCAGAGATCATCTGGAGTCCTGAGACCAGGCAGAGACCTGCATTGCCCTGCCCAGCTCTGCCCATCCTCCAACTTGGGATCTAAACCTCACGTTTGTGTAGGGAAATAGTACATGTTAAGGAGGTTGGTCAGCTTGTGTGTCTGTATGATTGTATGTTCTAGTTTTGTTGTTGTTGTTGTGTTTGTTTTTGTTTGTTTTCTCTTTCTCTTATCTGTCTTTGTGTCTATTTTCATTTGTTAGTTGGTACCTTTGTCTGTTTTCCCTCTTACTCTTTTCTCTCTCCACCTTCTGCTTCCCCACCTCCCTGTTCCATTTCTTTCCTTTTTCTTACCTCATTTTACTTTCAGGGAGCAATACTATACCTCCACTGCATGAACGGATTGCAAGACAGTGGGAAGTGGGTTCCAGGATATCCATGCACCTGTTGGTGGATACTGGGAGCTGCAGATAGATTTTGAATGACAACTCCCCCCTCAATTACATCTCAAAACTGCAAAAAGTATAGCTCTTAACCTACAGTCCAGCTTCAGAATTGAATAAAGCCAGAGGATTCACACAAGGAAGAATAGGAGATTGAGCAAACAGAAGTAAAAGCAACCCTGCCACCCCTAAACAACATATGTAAAGAAGATGGGGGAAAAAAGGAAAAAGTGGGGAGGAAAATCTACACAAATGAAGAAAAACCAAAAGAAGGATATATGTCTCACACAGACCCCTGGGAGGTCAGATACTGAAAAAACAGACTTCAGAATGCAAACCATGAAGGACCCCCCAGAATGATGGGTCACGTACTACAAACCCAGACATCAAGACATTAATAGAGAGAATAAAAAGAATTGAGAGACAGGAGGAAAATAGGAAGGAGTTGACAACTGAGATAACAGCAGTAAAGAATACTGTGATTGAAATAAATAACAAACTAATAAGCATGGAAGTCCAATTACTCTTAGGTTCATTCTCTTGAAGTAATTGCTCATCTCTTGAAGGTTTTGTTCTGTCTTTTAAGTGTCTTTTCAATGTTTTTTGATAGTTTGGTTTAGTCCTATATTTTGGTCTTCAAGTTCTGAGATTCTTTCTTCTGCTTGGCTAATTCTGCATTCCATGCTTATTAGTTTGTTATTTATTTCAATCACAGTATTCTTTACTGCTGTTATCTCAGTTGTCAACTCCTTCCTATTTTCCTCCTGTCTCTCCTCAATTCTTTTTATTCTCTCTATTAATGTCTTGATGTCTGGGTT
>CAUYQG010179502.1:0-28944 GCA_963574415.1 Tarsius wallacei | reverse complement strand
TGACTGGTCTCCCCTGGTAGATAGTCTGAACTTTATCCCTTGCTGCATTTAGGATTTTTTCTTTTATACCTACTTTATGTAGGAAAATTACTATGTGTCTAGGGGTTGGTCTTCTCACAAGTTGTCTTGCAGGGTTTCTCTGAATTTCTTGTGCTTGTATAGTCATCTCTCGGGCCAGATGAAGGAAGTTTTCATGAATGGACTTATGGAATATTTATTCCAGGGTTTTTCTGTTTCTCTTACTATTTTAGGTATTCCAATCAGATGTAAGTTTGGTATCTTGATGAAATCATACATCTTTTGGAGAGTTTCTTCTTTCTTGATAAGTTTTTTTTTTTTCTATATTTTTAAAAGGTTTGGCTAATTCCATATTTTGGTCTTCCAACTCTGAGATTCTTTCTTCTGCTTGGTCAATTCTACTTTCCATGCTTGACAGTTTGTCATTTATTTCTTGGATGGAGTTCTTTATTTCTGTTATTTCTTAGTACGCTTTCTTGTGTTTGTCCAGCTCTGTTGCAATTTCATTTTGTTTTAGCCCTTGTATTTCCTGATTTTTATCCATTCTATCCAATAATTCTCTAATTTCCATAAGTACCTTCTGGGTGCTGTTGTTCTTGGAGATAGCCATTGTTTGCACCCCAGTAGCTGTTTTTTCTAGCATTGACTCTGCTGGGGCTCTGGTTACCTGCAGTTCTTTGTTGGTTTTTCTTCATTTGTAGCAGTTCTCTTATCTTTCTCTTTAATTCCATTGCTCAGCAGAAAATGGAGATGTAGTCACTTCTGATATTTGCTCTACCTTTTGTTATTCTCTGAGCCAGGACTCTGGGTTTGTTCAAATATGAAGTAGGGTTGGGGGTAGGATGCTATGCTGTCTCTATACAGTTTTGAGCACTTACTAAGCGATGGGGGGCTGCAAGGATTCGGAAACTATTGGCCGGTTATAATGTTTGCTATCTGGTGATTGGGCCAACTGGGACTCACTCTCTGTCTCTGCACAATATGACCTTACAGTGGGTATGCTTTCATAGCCCCTGAGTCTAAGACAGGATATAAGAGGGAAAAGAGAGAGGAGAGGAGGAAAAAAAGGGAAAGGAGAAAAAAAGAAAGAAAAAAAACAGAGAAAGAATAAAGAGAGAGAAATAGAAAGAAAGAAAAAAGAAAAACCAACCAACAAATAAGCAACCATACAAGATAGATAATGAAACAAACAAACTAATACCACTACCAGCCTCCTTCTTGGTCAGTTCTGCTGTCTGGGTCTGTCACCCAGCAGCTGGCTCAGAGTGGAGGGTGGATCATCTTGGGGTTCTGCATCTACCATTACCCATAAGGGCTTGCACACTGGGGGCAATATTCTCTAAGGTCACAAAGAGCAACCCCAACGCAATGCAGAAATCAAAGCCCGATCTCAATAGGCAGTTCTGCTATTCTGTAGAGACTGCCCTGGAGCACTTCTCTGCCCAGGCATTAGAGAGTCAGCTCAGTATCTCTGCTGGGAGCTATTGCTCCCTTTCCAGCAGTTAGAAACCTCCAGATCTTGAGACTTGATGTCAGGGCTCTGGAGTCCCATCCAGGCTCAGGGTGGACTCTCACTACTTCTTCCTTGGGAGTCTGCTTCAGGCTCCTTCCCTGCATTCCCTCAGCAACCCTCACTGCCTGCGTTCAGCTCATTCCAACAGATCATCCCAGTAAAAGCTCCCAAATTGTCTGCCACTAGGTCTCCCACTCCAATTGCTTGTGTCTGTGTTTGGTCCATTATGAGAGTGGGGCATCTGTCTCTCCCTATCGTGCACTTGGAGTATCCTCTCTGGGCAAAAGATGGCAAATTTCAGAGGGTTGCGAGATCACTTCTTGATCTCAGGATGCAGACTGTTCAGGATGCAGGTGGCTCAGAATTGGGCAAGATCAAGCAGGTCTCTGCCCAGTCCCAGGACAGAGAAAGTGGTAGCAGTCCAAGTTTTTTTTTTCTCCAGCACAGCACAACTCCAGAATCCCTTTCTCCACAGTCCCTGCTGCCCATGCCTGGCCTGTTGTTTTAGGTGGTAGTGTGGGCCAGGTGCCAGCTGATCTCTTCTGCCTTTTCCCAAGAGATGCCCCAGGGATGGTGGATCCTTCTGTGCTCTGCAGGTGCCAATTTCAGAGCAGCAGCAGGGGTCCCCAGGTGCTTGATCCATGTCTCCCTTCAGTTGAACATTCGCTCATCCACTTGCACACAGAGATACAGATTAGAATTTGTGCACTCACCTGTGCAGAGACTCTCACACTCTGACCGGATCTGACACCATCTTGCCCCTAATATGAAAAGCTTTTTTAAGGAGATAAATGGAAACAGAAGTCTAGGGTTTTCTTTTTTTAATAGGAATAAGCTGGAACATAGCATTTAAAACACAGATCTTTCCTAATTTTCATTAATTATTTAAAAATGTTTTTAACATTTTAAAGTTATTTGATCTCCAAATACATTATATACAGAAGTTTTCTGTATAAAATTCCACACATTTATTGTGCATGGGGCTCACCAAAGAAAATATGGGCCAGTTCTTCATCTCAAACACGTTTTTTGACATTGAACCTTATTCTTTGAACAAAGAGGGTATCTTTTGTTGGATTATGCTGTATCTTTAGCCTGAGGAGTACATTAGCTTTAACCTCCCTTCTGGCAAAAGCTATCAATAAGTAGTAAAATTTTCTAATATAGATTTCATGGCTTCCACTTCCCTAGTATTATCCCAATGGAGGTGGCAATTTTCTATTAGATTAGCAGCAAAGACAGAAGGAGCCACAGTTGGGCTGTGGAGAAATCACAAACAATATACTCAAATCTCTAAATAGTTAGAATTATTCAATCATACAATATACAACTAGAAAAGTCACTGAAGATCAGTAAGCTCAAATTTCTCAACTTCATAAGGGACAGAAAGTTTAAGAATCCTTCTCAAGAACAAAACATTGAACATTGTTTGAATATTGTTTGAAATTGTTTGAAACTTGGGCTCATTTCTAATCCAGCATCCCCCCAAAAAATGTTTTCCTGAAAAATAATTGATAATCAAATTATATTTGCAAATAATATATACTTTATCCTCCTTAGATATTCACAATTATAAATAGAATTTTATTACAAACTATCACACATCTTAATAATGCCTCATTGTAGCATTACTCTCATATTCGCAAGTTTCGTTCATTTTCACAGTTATTAATTGATATAAGGATTGATGTTAATGTCCCTTCAACAGGCTGAAGCCTACATGAGGGCAAGGATTGCTTCTATTTTTGTCAACCGTTGGATCCACAGCATGTAATGTATTGATACATTGACATATATCAATAAATAATTCTTATAGCAGTTGTACATATTAAAGAAGTTGCACAATAAACACTTGTTTAATTTTGTTTAACTCAAAATTTCTCAGAGCTATTAGACCAGAGCCTCCACTTATTTTTCAATTTGACACCTATGAATATATTGTTTTAATCACAAATGAACTCAACTTCTTGAGTTAGATGGAAAATACAGCAAACATAAATTTATAATGCACTTTAAATAGTATATTTTCCTCTTTCCCTATGCTAATTTATATACACCTTTATTGTACAAAAGCAAGTGAAGCTTAAATATAGGGTAGAACCCCTTCTGAGACTGAGTCTGAGGAAATCTTAACACCCAAATTCCTGGTTAATTTGGAGTTAAAATTTTTGTTGTTGTTGTGTTTGTTTGTTTGTTTGTTTGTTTGTTGAGAAAGCAGGATTTATTGAGAGGACAGAAAAAGCTCCCATACTGGAAGGGGAACCGAGGGGGTTGCCCATTAAATTTTTTTGTATAAATTAGATGTAGTCACATAGTTAATAAATGCCAAATTGTATAATGTAAAATATTGCCACATGTCATTTTGAGATTCAACTGGAACATAAAGTTAATATACCAACACTTACTGACTTAGCCTGGTTACTCAGAAAGTAGACCAAAGTGCTGTTACTTTATTAGGGAGTGCAAACTCAGGGAACAGAAGTGAAGTACAAGGGTGATGATGAAGGAAGGCGAGAGATCAATAGGAAGATATCTAAACAAGTTGGTCAGATCACCTGACCCAGGAACCTTGCCCTCAAAGAGGGAGAAGAATGGATAGTTGTCCATTTCTTCCATTTCCCACTGATTAAAGGCTCATACCACTTTTGAGTTGTGCATGCATGGGTACCAAGCCTAGTTCTGTGGGACTCCTTCATCGGTGGCAATGGGGAAGCCCTGGGGGCAGTGAAGAGACAGACAGGACTTCAAGGGATGCTATAAGATGCTGCCAATAGGTTGTACCTGTGTGAGATTGGCTGGCACCCACTCAGAGTTGGGCTCCGCAGTTGTGTCCAGAGCAAGAGACAGTTGCTGCTGAGAGAATCAGATGGGTGTATAAGATATGTCTGATACATTCACCAGTAATGGTACAGTCAGAGTAAAAAATGTAAAATCTCTCCTCTAGTATTCTTGGATTTTTTATGGCTTATCTTTCATTGCAAAGCTGGACATTTTGATGCAAACACTATTCTGGAGGACACTTGAAATGTCCTGTCAAAATTTAAAACTTTTATTTATTTATTTACTTGTTTGTTTATTTATTTAGAGTTGGAGTCTCACTCTGTCACCACCACAGTCATGACCTGCTGGGCTCAGGTGATCCTTCTGCCTCAGCCTTCCAAGTAGCCGGAACCACAGGCATGTACTACCATGCCCGGCTGATTTTTTGATTTATTATAGAGACAAGGTCTTGCCTTATTTCTCAGGCTGGTCTCGAACCCTTGAGCTCAGGTAATCCTCTGGCCTCCGGCTCCCAAAGTTCTGGGATTACTGGCATGAACTACAGTGCCCAGCAACATGTAAAACCTTTAACAAAACTTGCCGAGTGATGTAAGCAATGCACAGTCTTGATTTCTCTCTTTTTGCTAAGTTAGTATGATCATTGTCTCTCAGAGTAGGAGAGAGGCTGAGGGACAGGGAGTGAGGAAGCTCAGGGATGGTGTAGAAACATGAGGTAAAAGGGAAGGAAGGGGGAAGCTCACAGAGAGAAGAGGAAGATGTGAAATCTGAGAGAGAACGAGGATAGGAAATTTGGTGCGAGTCAGACATACTATTGCGGACATTATAGCTTCATCTTTTAAAGTGTTTTTAAGGCAATTAAAATGTCTGTGGTGTGAAGATATGATGATTTTCTTTAATAGCTGGGGGTACTGTGTCTGACCAGCTGTGCATCTTTAGACAAGTCTTTTTACCTTAATTGGTTATTTTTTAATCTGGAAATGGGGATTTGGATCTCACCAGATAATTTGCAATGTTTATAATTTATAGTATCTTATCCAACTATAAGATAACTTAGTTTTAGCTAACATTTATTGAGGATTTCTATTCAAGTACACAACTACCTTGTGGCGCAAACTGTCTCAGTGCTACCTACAGAGCAGATAGCATGTGGAGCCCAGCCATCCTTGGTTCCAATAACTGTTCCTTGAACCTGGGCCAGAGCATTAACAGTCACCTGTAGTGGCAGAATGTAACTCAGCCTCAGTCTAAGAAGCTTGCCCCGGGGACCGCCACAGCTTGTTATCTGTGGACTTGTGTTTCAATTTTTGTTTTGCTCTCTAAGCCCATGGGAAAAGGCCTTTGGCTCTTGCCCTTAACGCTTTACTTTAACACAGTTCCTCTTGGAACAAAGATTTTTACCTTTTCTATCCTCCTTATTGTTGCTTGAAAGGAGAAAAGTCAGAACAGAAAATAAATGAGAACCAGAAAAAAGGTAGTCAAGGGGGCGGAAGTGGTGGCTCATGCCTGTAATCCCAGCACTTCGGAAGGCTAAGACGAGAGGATTGCTTGAGCCCGAAGTTTGAGAGCAGCCTAGGCAACATAGCGAGACCCTGCCTCTGAAAAAGAAAATTAAAAAATTAACTAGGTGAAGTGGTGTGTGTCTGTAGTCCCAACTACTTGGGAGGCTGAGCCGGATGGATTGGGGTTTGAGGCTGCAGTGGGCCACGATCACTCCACTGCACTCCAGCCTGGGCAACAGAATGAGACCTCAACTTAACAAAGAAGGGAAGATAATGAAATAGACCCTTCCTTAGGTTTTTGGTCTTGTCTTTTTCTCTTTGGAGAAATCAGACATAGATGTGAAGGTGTATGTTTGGTATGTGTGTTTCTGTTAACACATACTTATCATACAATATGAAACTATGTGCAATCTTTGGCAGCCATTTTAGTTAGAAATAACTTTCCAAGTTAGAATTAGTGCATTCATATTCATAACCTAAATCATGTGAGAAAAATATTTAGAACCAAAATGAAGTTATAGCAACTGTTATGACAAAAAGTTCTGCAAATAGGTAACTTGCCTACAAAAGAGAGGTATCCAGATAAAAATAGAAGAATTAATTATAAGTATTGTTCTACATAGTGTTATCTACTTAGGATTTGAGAGCTTCTGTCTTGGATTCCCCTAATGTGATACTGATTAAAAGTGTTGTGTACCAAAAAATGATGTACTCAATGTGGCAGGTACTCTGAAATCCAAGTAAATGACACACACAGCAGAGATGAAGTCCCAACTTTAGGTAGACACATGAAAGAAGTGTTAGTTTCTTGTATGGGAGTACTAATAGTGTCTTGGTTCTTCTGGAAACCTTTCCTAAACCATGGCACTTATTTACAAGGCAGTTGGCTAGCGTTCAAGGTCTGTGACCAGAGTATAGTTTTCTCTTCTTTAACAAAAGTAACTGGCCCAACTAAAGCCCAATAGGATTCCCAAGACGATGTACAGATCCTTTATTATGACAAAATGAAGATGTGTTCTTCAGAGGTCTCCCTCCACTCCTAAAGAGGATTCTGGGTTAGTTTTTATGTTTCTGTTCCAAATGCCAAAAGTATGTCTTCCAGACATACTGAGTATTTATTTGGCAATATGCTGTGGAAGTTGCACTGCAAGTTCCCATGTATGGAAAAAGTCCATCATCTGATACTTTAGACCACCACCTTGAAAACAGCTGGGACCCTCTGGTGTAGTTGCATTAAAAATCACCATTAGCTAATTCTTACTAAAAAAAATGGTTATCTTCTTTTGAATTTCCCTTGGAAGCCTATTCCATAGCGCCTGATTTCATCCATGGCATTAATCTCTATACATTATATATGACCACAAATACATGTTCTTAAACTTCTCTTACATAACTGCTTGGATCAAAGAAGTAGTATTCTTAAAGCAATGCCTTTTTTTTTTTTTTTTTTTTGCCTTCACTCTTTTGAGAGGGTGGATGTGAAAGAACTTTTAAAAGTGTACAAGTGCTGCATGAGCACAGTGTATTATCGTTACACAAATATATGTCCATATATTTTGCTGAGAGAAGGCTCTGAAATATCCCCCTAAAAAGGTTGAACAATGGATATAAAGTACAGGCTAGAAGTGTTACATCTACTGTTGTGTGAGGCAATGGTTCTCTACACTTTTTGTAGAAGCAACTAAATTAGGATCTTTTGGAGTTCTTATTAATGAGTGTTGATTCCTGGACTGTCATCAGAACCTCTCAAACCTTAAAAAAAAAAAAAAAGCCAGAGAGAATCTCTACTCTAGAAAAGTCATGGTCTTGGTTCTCCCTCCTCAGTCACTCAAGGACTATAAATACAGATCTAGTATTAGTCAAGTCCAAGGATATTTTGCAGGGCAGGGTGATGGAATTCTCTGCAATGTTATTAGCTAGTGGGGGGGAAATATTTGATTTCTTTTTCCTCTGATGGGAATTTCAAGAGGGCTCAGACTGCTGTCTCTGAAGAAACTTTGGGCATCCCTTGCAATCTCTTGGAACTGCTACCATGTGGGGAACAGCCCCTAGGGTTTGCAGCCAAAGCCCCAGCTAGTAATGCTGTGTCTCCTTGCCCTGCGTTGTCGTTGGTGCCAACATTTCTCTCTGGGACTGGAGATATGATGGAAGTGAATGCCAGAATTGGGACTGAGCGTCATTAAAGCGTAAGTTCAGGGGACTCATCTACTGGAAGGAATCATCAGTGTTTAGGGCAGTGGTTCTCTGACTTCAGCAGACAGCAGAAAAACCCTGAGTGCTTGTGAAAACACAGACTGCTGGGCTCCACCCCAGCAGTTCTGATTTGGTAGCTCTGGGATGAACCTCCAAATCTTTATTTCTAACAAACTTTTAGGTGATGCTACTGATTCACAAACTACACAGTTAGAACCACTAGTTTAGAGTAAGCCTCCAACTGCCAGCACAGTTGACACTGGTATTTCAGGCAAAATACTAAAAAAATGTAAAATTCTCCACTAACCAGGTGAAGCTCTTTGCAAAACAAGCCCAGCTGTATTGTGCTAGTTTTGTTTTGTTCTGTTTTGTTTTTGGAACTCTAAGGTCAAGCACTGGAAGTTACTGCCTGGTTGGTTGCCATAGATTCTTTCATTCTGTACCTTGCTCCGGGCTGTTTTACCACATTTGGTCAGAGGCAGCCCCGCCAGATTCACCTCGAGGGACACCAGTGGACTTTCTTCAGACAATCTGAATCACTCCAACCATGTGCTCTTAATTTATTAGTAATATAAATCAGGGTCTTCAGATTAGGAGAGTTGAATTGAAACTAAAACTAAGGCCCATACACATACCCATGTGCACTCACACATATCCATAAAACACCCAGGGTCCTTCTGTCACTCTTTCCTGATCAGGGTCCTCAGAGACCATTAACTAAATCCTTGATTGTAATTGTCCACTTTAGAAACTTAAAGTGCAGCAGACTTAAATACTGAACAAATAAAGAGAGATGGGGACCTTATTATACTGAGTATGAGTCACAATCTGGGTGGAAATAGAAGTAGAACTCAATGGAATTACCTTGTACTCAAATATTTAGTAGGAAATAAAAAGATCCATGTCTACTACACTTGGGTTCCAAGAACCAGGCTTGCTCAGAAGCAGAGGGAATATCCCAGTAACAAGTGAAAAGCCTCCTTGAATCTGTCATATGAACTGACAGCTGTTGTTAGGAATTAAAAAAAAAAAAACTTTCGGAAATGAAACTTATTGAAGAGTGAAATCAGCCTAAAATCCAATTTTTGGTCATATAGTAAGAGTAGGAATTCTGTGAAAAAATAAGAAAAGGGAGCAAAAAAGGGTATAGCAATTTTAAACCTTCACATAATAGAAAAGAAACCAACCTCAGAATCTGTCAAAATTTTATAAACACAGCTGGACAAAACAAACAGAGACATACCAGAGAAAAAAGTAAGGAAACATCAGGAAACATAATCTCTTCTTTCCTGTACTCTAGGACAACTCCAACGTGACTTTCTCCCTGTCCAGACATGGCTGAGGGGCGTTGAGACTGTCTCTTCCCCAGGCATGAGGCTAAGGCTCAGAAAACTTCCTCCTGTTCTTGATGATCAACTGTCCCTGGCCTTGCTCTTTTTACATCTTAGATTAAGGTTTGGAATGGGAGTATGTGTAGTCAGTCCTGTTTGGGTTTTGCTCATTTGCAGTAACCACATCTGGACAAAAGTCATTCATTCACTGTGGACACACACACACACACACACACACACACACACACACGGAGGTCAAACTAGCACACTGGCACTTCACAGTGCAGTGCAGAGCAGAGTCTGGAGGCAATTTCTCCAGATTTTGTCCTATGTTCTAATTATGAGTTTTATTCAGAGGACTTGCAGGGATGAGTTGTTGATCAAAAACAAGGTTTGGTTGTTAGAATATTCAATGGCATTGCATTTTAACATTTCTTAAGTCATTTTGTTTAGATTCTGTAAGGTTGGAGAACCCTACAGTCTTGATTTTCTGTAACTTTGGCACAAGAAGAATTAAAATAAAAATTGTCATATGCTCAACTCAGAAGATTTCATTCTTCCTATGATTCTATCACTCACCTGATTCCATCACTTAATTGCTAAAGCCCAATGCCATTTTTTCCTCCATTAAATAAGATGACAGTCCTTTTCTATCCATCTACCAGAACGCATAGATAAACCTTTCTTTATACCTCAGCACATGCAAATGCAGAATGCCTGGTTAAATTTGACTTTCAGAAAAATGACCAGTCACATTTTTATAAGTATGTCCCATGCAATATTTGGGATATACTTATGCTAAAAGAATATTCATTGCTTATCAGAAATTCAAATTTAACTGGGCGTCCTATAGTCTGACCCCCTTATAGTATATCTCCACAATCTACATGAGTGATTCCCAACGTTGACTGCACATTAAATTCACCTGAGACATTTAAAAATAAAACTTATGCCCAGGCTGCACCTGAGATAAACTAAGTCAGAGTTTTTTAAGATAAAGAACAAGAAAGGGCATTTTTTTTCAAAGTTCCCAGGTAAGTTTATTGTGCAGCCAGATTTGAGAATGACTGATCTACATGTGTTATATGTTATTTTTCTGCTATCGTGTCATCCACTGATATTTTCACTCACAATTTTCTATTATTTGCCTCCAATTAAGTGTCTTTGTTCTATTTCTCCCTGGTTGTCCACAGTTTTACAAGTCTCTTTACCTTCCTAAATCTTTGGTTACATTTGATTCACTGAACACCCAGAGCCCACATAGTTGGTTGAGATAATACCATAATCCCAGTTGCCAAAGCAGTGAGAAAATTTGTGTGTGGATGCTTGTGTACATGTATATATGTGTGTGTTAGTATGGACCAAGTAAAACCAAGAGTAAGGACCAAGCTCATGTACTGTTTGATAGACAGCATAGATGGTTCGATGCCCACACTCACGAGACATCATATGTGACTATTTAGTAGAGAAGAACTGTTAACTCCATTTTTTAAAATTGAGTTGAGAGTTCTATTTAAAACTATAAAAATTCACACAAAATGCAGGTGTGGTCTTCTTAGCTTATTAATTATCCTGTCTAGTAATAAGAGATCATCTACTTGAATTTTCCACATAGGAGAGGGAACCCAAAAAACCCCAGAATTATCTTTTGGAGGAGGAGCTTCTAGGTAAGTGTTCTAGGAACACATTGGCATCAGTGTACCAGCTAGCATTGTTCTGAGAGGCTGTTTTTGGCTTCAGTGAATTTTTTGGGAGATTCTCTCAATGCGTTTGCCCACTTCCTGATGGGTGGTTTACAAGCATACCTGTCCACACTGTGCTGAGTGTTCAGCAGTTTTTGACCAAAAATGGCATAAAGCTTGTGCCTCACTTTCCCTATTCAACTGGTTTCACCCTAAGTGACTTTTTTTGATTCCCTGGATGAAAAAAATTCCTCAAAGGGAAATGTTTTGCCTATGTGAAAGAGGTAAAACAAAACAAAACAAAAGGCAGGAGCACTAAATAAGTCATCAAAATGAATGAGTTCAAAAACTGTTTGAGCAGTGGAAAAAGCATTTCGATGAATGTGTTGCATCAAACAAGAGTACTTTGAAGGTGACTGAAGTTTAAACATGCAAATATACATTTTATATAAATAAATTTCTAGTTTTTTTGGGTCTCCCTCATATTTCACAGAAACTGTTAGTTGTAGCCATATTTTCACAGGACAGTTATCAATGCATAAGGATATAAAAAAGATTATCCTTCACAATAGGACTGTAGATAGGAGATTAATTTAAATGAATGTGCTAACTATTCTTTTCTAATTTGGGCCATTAGCTGCTGATGTTCTTAAAAAGCCATAATACTGCCTTCACTGTATTTCTCTACCTAACCAACCACCTTTGCACTTGTACAAGAAGACTCCAGAACTGAGAATTAATGACACATAAATCTGAACCCTACCTCTCTGCATAAAAAATAAAATCTTTCCTTAACTATTAATGTTCTTGGTACTCCAAGCACAGGGCAGGCCCTGGAATTAGAGTAAGTTTTCCAAAAACGAAGAAGTAATTCAATAGGTTGAGCTGTGTTATATGAAAAGACTTTTGTGTATCACAGACACTTGTTAGTTCCTGAGCTTATTTATGTGGCATTCAATTTATTTAAGTGAATTATAAAATTTGACAACATCTGGGCCTCTTTTTTATGATACTAGAGTACATTCTAAATATATTTATTAGATATAAGCAACTTCAAATATTTTACTTTTTATTTCAAATAAAACCTTACTTTTGCCTGTAGTTTAGATGGTCTATTCTATTTAATTTTTAAAATCCTCTTAACATGATAGTGTTTTATGATACACATAAACTAGAAAAAAATGAAAATACAATATTTCTTATTCAGACACAAGAAGAAGGATGGGGTATTTTCAGACATAAAAACTTCAATTCTCTAAATTATGACACCTGTACTTTAAGCGCCTCTGTAAAGAGGACTGTCTTCTGGGGAAGATAGTTCATAGGAGGGAAACAGGATCTATCAGAAAAGCTGTTTACAATAAAACATTTTGACAGCTCGAGTAATTAAACGGGTTTCCCAGGTGCAAAGCAGTATCTTAAATGCCCCTCTGGCTATAATAGTACACAGATTTATCCTTCAGAAAAAAAATTTAAAAGTCTACTGTGAAAACAAGTTAATAACAAGAAAGGAAACCCAACTAAAATGATTTTCTAAAAATGTTAGAAATTTAGTTATTAAGACATGTAAATAAAATAAATCAGTTTTTGCTTACAATAACACTGAACAATTAGTGTTTGTTCCTTTTTAAATGTTTTTGGGGAAAAAAGAGATGTCAATTTAAGACACAGATTTCTTGCTAAGCTTGCATGTAGTTGCCTATGAAAAGCTATATATTAGTAGGAATGTTTCAGAAAATATTCAGACTTCCTAGGATTTGGTTATACATGTTTTTTAAAGTAATCTGCCAAATCATTTGCATCTTCTATATACCTGAATTTAATATACTGACCATGGCACCTACACTAAAGGTAAGGACTTCAAAAGGAAGAAAAGATAAAATTCAACTACACATAGACAATTGAATTGGTTAGTTAGAATTCTGTTCTTTTAGCTCAAGGCCATTGTACAGCTAATCTAGTAAGGAATTCATCGCTAGTTGTGCAATAGGCATTCAGTAATTGTTTAATGAATGAACAAACAGACAAAAGATGTCAGGGATTCACAGGGAATTGCAGTTTTCTTTGTATTCTCATGTTTCTCTATTTCATTAAGGAGGATTTGTGGAAATAATCCTTTATTTAGGCATGTCATGTTTGAGAGACATGCTCTTGTGTTTTCAAAATATATTGTGCATGACAAGAGTTATTCCTTCAACAAATATCTATTAAATGCCTGAAATGTATGCATTTAGTGTGTGTAGTAATCCCTTCAACAATGGTGTTTTCTACACGCATGTGGGTGTACACATAGAGAGGAAAAACTGGAGGAGTTTGGCCTATTTTATTTTCTTTCACAATTAACAGTAGCTAACACATCGAATGCATTGAGCATACCTAGGATGCCACGCACCATAGTATGCATTTTAAAAACATTGGTTTATTTAATTCTCCAAATAGCACTATAAGATAGTTTGTATCATTACCCCCTTTGAAAAATGAGAAAACTGAGGATTGGAGAGAGAAAGCAAGTTGCCAGTGTTATATGAAGCTGGAGCTGGGACTTGTAACCAGACATCCTTACTCCAAAGATGAGAGTTTTTACTACCTTGAAACAGAGTTGCATGAAAAGACTTATTTAATGATAGTAATGGCACAGAAATGTAGATCAGCTTACACCACAGTTGTGAGAGGTTTATAGAAAAAGACCTAGGGACTCATAAAAGAGGCATGAAAAACTTGAGAGCACAATAAAACTCGAAAACGCTGGTGCCTGATGTTCACACAGCACCATAATAACTGCTACAGAAAACAGCCTGCTGGTGGATAGAGTGCAGGATTTTGAAACAGCAGATGATTGACCTGAATCTTAAAGTACAGATATGTGTTTGTCAGTGAATGGTGGGAGTTTCTACATTCCAGTCAGAGCAAAATGTTTGCAATTGGAAATTGCCCAGGCGTTCAGGTAACAGAGGTCTGACCTAAATGAGAGATGAGAAGGGGGAGGAACACTCACAATAAACCATTCGATCCTGGTCCTGTGGTAAAGTTTCTAAACCATGAAACCTACAACTGTCTGTGAAGACTCCTGGATGCTCTTTTAGCCAAACAGGAGATGAGGATGGATGCTAAGTGTGTGAGATATGAGTCCAATAAATATAGCTATTATTATCATTGATATAGTGACTGTACTTAACACTAAGCACTTGGAGAAAATGAAAAGGATTTTAAAGGAAGTAACAAATAAAGGGAGCAAAAGAATCAACATAAAAATTCCAATAAAGAAGAATTCAAACAGATAGATTTGTACATTTTTAAAAGTTCAGTCTGCAAATATTTGCTGAACACCTATTAAGTGTCATGCACCGTTCCAAGTGTTTTATCTGAATTTGCCATTTCAATACTCTCAAGAACCTTATTAAGATGACACTAATATTATTTTCATTTTACATATGAGGAAACTGTGGCACAGAATTCACACACTACAAAGTGACAGAAGCAGTATTTGATCTTACACAGTAATTGATCTAACTTCACACCTAATTCCAAATATAAGAAAACTTCTATAAGAAATTTCAACATTCACATCCGTTTTTCATCTTCTAAGATATATATCTAAATAAAAGGCAAGTGAAGGGGGAAATAGGTCTTGTTTTTAAATTATATTTACTGTTTACTGATGAGCTAAAATAATTTTCTGGGTTTTCAGGAACACTCACAATAAACCATTCGATCCTGGTCCTGTGGTAAAGTTTCTAAACCTTCTTGACAGTTGAGCCTCAAATATCTATCATCAAATTCCCTCTAGTTCCTTTCAGCTGCTTATTTGATTGCCCAGCTGACCCAAAGTTCAAATTTTGAATCTCCTTAAGTCTGTTTTTACCTAAGGGCATAGAATAGGAACTGTTTTAATTTATTCCTCTTCCTGCTGCTGCACCCTCATAATGCGCTGTTCTAGCTGTACACAATCATTTTATCTTCTCATTGAAAGTCAAGGAGCCTGCAAAGCCATTTAGTGTAACAAGAGCAGGTGGTACCAGGTGTTAGCATACAAGACTCCATTACTCTGGGAGAAGGTACAAATCACCCAGGAAGGGCTCTTTGGTCCACAGAGCAGCTGGGCTAATCAGGAGTAGAGGTCTCAATAAGGGCGGCGATTTTTGTTTTCAGAGTGAATAATCTCTCACATACATAGATTTCTCAAGGCCTCTGTTTATGTTTTTCTTCCTTAAAAGCTCAAAGAGACTTAGTTCTATCATGTGGTAAACATTAAACATATGGTTTTACAAAAATGGTCTTTGACTCTAGTTTAGTATATCCTTGACCCAGGTAACATAAGCCACAAACACCATGAAGCTCACTATCTAAATTCCACATTATTCTGTTTTTGAGAAGGGCAGTAACTCCTACTCAGTTAAAACAAGAGGTCACATTCCCATGAGCATGATCTGGCACATACACAGCACCAAATGGATTGGCAATAGTAATTGTAATAATAAAAATGACTAATTAAGTACCTGCTATAAGTCAAGAGATGAGCACAGATATGTTTTCTATAAGCCTCTTAATATATGTATTACATCCCATTTATAGAGGCATACATTGAGGTTCAGAGAAATTAAATAACTGACACACCTGTAATCCCAGTATTTGGTAGGCCGATGAGGGAGGGTTGCTTAAGGCCAGGAATTTGAGACCAGCTTGGGCAACATTGCAACACTCCACCACTATTATAAAATGAATATAAAAAATAAATAAATACATAAACAAATAAATAGAGAGATTGAGGCTACAGTTGCCCTTGTCTGTCAGTCAAGTTTTCCCAGTCAGAGGCTCACTGAAGCCATCAAAAAGGCATACAGAATGGTCTAATGAACATTGGATGCTCAGAATGGGGAGGGGTAAGGGATGAAAAATCACTAGTGGGGGGTGACAGGTACATGTAAAGCCCAGATTTCTTCACCACTACACAGTGCATCCATGTAACCAAAAACCACCTGTACTCCTAAAGCTACTGAAATAAAAATAATTTTTTTAAAAAAAGCTGTGCATTGGAAGGCTGCAGAAAAGAAAGCCCAGTGGCAGAGAGGTGACTGTGCCTGGGGGAGGAGCCATGAGCCAGAGGGAGAGGTACACCTGTGTCCTGGCTATTGCCACTGTAAGCTCCCAGCAGGGTGTCATCTAGAAATCCCCTAAAAGCACCCATGAGATACAAACAAAACACACAGCAATTCTGTTTCTGCCACAAAAGCTGACTGTAACACATTGTCCAACTCATTTTCCTCCTGGAGTGGCCAGGACACTGGGGGAGTGGCCAGGCGAATAGGGAAAAGCCACAACTAATGCCACTCTGTCCCACAGTCAACTTCCACATCTTAAGCCTTGCAGCTTTGGGGGTTGGGAGTGAGAGGAGAAGCTTCAATTTGAATGAAGTTTGGAGTTCTGACCATTGCTATGAGGTGGACATTTTAAATCCTGAAATGAGGCATATGTGAACCAGATAAATTGACAGAAATAGGAATAGAAATTGTTCACAAAGTCTTAATCAAAAACAAAATTTAGAGTATCTAGTGTCCAGAGTCATACTTATGAATCTTGTATGCCATTAACATGACCTTAGAAGATTTAAAAATCCCAGTGCCTTTCAACTGCAAATCTTTCAGTAAAATTTCCCCTAAATATTCTTTCCAATAATTGAATTTTCATCAATAGTGTGGAGCAGTGAGTTCAAAGTCAGTCTTTGACTAGTAAAGTACATACATTGACCAGTGAGCAGATATGCTTTTCTTACTGGCGTCATAAGGCTGTATCACACAGTGGTTTAGGCTTCAGTCATTCCTAACCTTGAATATGCACAAGAATCATCTGAGAATCTTGTTACCCTGCCAATTCTGATTCAACAGGTCTGGGGTGGTGACCAAGAATCTACATTTCTAATATGCTCCCAGGAGAAGCTACTACTGAAGGATTTAGAACTCAGATATTAGAAGCCAGACAGTTAGAGCTGCATAAAAATTCGAGTTCCACCACATATTAGATCTGTGTCCTTGGGAAAGGTATTTAACTTCTCTGTGCCTTAAATTCCTATTCTGCAAAATGAGGTAATGATACATATATAACAGGAGTGTTGTGAAGATTAACTCATTTAATAAATGTCAAGCAATTCAAGAAGACAACGGTGTGTGTTTGCGCTTCCTCGATGGCTAAAACGGGTCCTTCTCTTGGAAGTTTACTTATGTGTTTGTTTTAATCTTCTTTTTATTTGTTTTTTGTGATAGTTGATATAGTCACACACGTCAAGATGCAGAATGCCCTAAAATGAAGTCCTTTTGATACTTTTCAATCTTCTAGTTGTGCTCCTAAGAATGTCAACTTTACCAGTTTAAGAGGATCTTTTAAAATGGGCTCTGCTGTGGCTTTTCTGAGTTTTTCCATCATTTACCAGGATCCTATTTGTGAACTTCGAAACTATAAGAGCATGTCCTCTCCACTCACTGACTCCTTAAAAAAAAAAAAAAAAAGTAGATTTTGGTTTCTCTGTCTCCGCTGAAAAGCCTCTAGGTACACAGGGAAGCAACGGAAGCTGGGATTTTCCATCTCTTCAAAAGAGAACCAGAGGCTATTAAAATTGCTCTAGGACAGCTCAATCACCTAGCAGGGCTGAGGCCATGACATTGATTCCAAAATTATATAGTGTTCTCCCTGAACTTTAACCTGGCCCTGAAGAATATGCCCCAATCCAACTGCTCTCACCTTCCACCCTGTGGAAGTGGCATTGCCTTTGACCCCCATGCTCCTTTGGCCATAATCCAATGTTACTTTCTCAGAATGGTCCATAACTATTTTTATCCCACCAATTTATTAATGAGCTCCACTCCAATACAGGAGACTTAAAGATGGAAACTAACAGACTTCCCTGATCCTAGACAATGACTGGACATCACTTATTTGGTGATGGCTGAAACAGTTTGGGAATTTCAGGACAAGCTATTCAATGAGAATTTACAGCATTTTCACAACATCAAGGTTTCATACACATACACACACACACAATCTAATGATTATATTTGTCTATTCTTTTCCTAAAATACGGGGAGCTAAGAACATTAAGGTAAAAGATTCAATGTATTGAGTGAATGGGCCTTTATAATGCATCTGAAAAAAAAATCTGTGTTCTGAAAATTCCTTTCTTCTGTCCAAAGTTACAGATTTATTTACGTATTTATTTGAGTATAGCCCTAAGAACAAGATATTTTGACTGAGCCAAGGATGAATGGGCCACACCTTTCTCTGTCAGCCTCCAGGGAATCCAGTACAAATACCTCTGCTCATATAACTGGAATTTGTTAGCTTGAGTTTAGAGTCAACTCTGCTAAATCGGATGTGATTTGCCTTAACATGTCTATAACCTGCTGTCAAAGAGCATGCTACCTGTTTGGATGTCTGGTCACATTTTGAAGATCTTTTAACCTTTATTTGTTCTTTCAAGTTAATTATTTCTGGGCAGCTAAATGCCAAGATTGGCAGCCATTCTAGTAGGACATGACCTGGAGCCAGTGAGAAGTAAAAGAATTGCTTTCCTCTAGGAATAAAATGTAGCTCGAGGATTTCATCTGGAGGAAACTTTATACCTATTTGTATATGGAAGTCAACACTATTGACTGAATAATAGTTTGTCCTGCTGCCTTAGGTTAGCTATCCCAAATTTGGTAAAAAAAAAATAATAATAATAATCCTTTTCGCCATACTTTA
The DNA here is from genome assembly GCA_963574415.1 of Tarsius wallacei. Lineage (NCBI taxonomy): Eukaryota > Metazoa > Chordata > Mammalia > Primates > Tarsiidae > Tarsius > Tarsius wallacei. Next base: position 10,196 of record CAUYQG010179502.1, on the reverse strand, counting down.
ACCTTTAGCATAGACTTTCTGGAACCATTTTCCACTTCTAGCTCCCTTGTGACATTAAGGATATGAAAGAAAATAAGAGAAAGGAAAAAGCTTTCAAATTTTGTTAAGAATTTCTTGTTATTCAAGGATATTTTATTGTTTTATACTATAGGCAGGTTTACCTTATTCAAGGAATTCTGATATGTGAGCATTTGTTTTTATGTAAAAAGCACATGTTCTTGTATAATTTGTTGCTAGTATTTGTTTGGAAGGTTTGCAAAGAAAGCATTTAAACATGAAAATTTACCTATTAGAGTTTGTTCATTTGATGTTTTGTTTTGTTTGTTTAAGCAGCAAATGAATCATTACATGGAACTCAAATAGGTACCTTTCCTGGTAGAAGGAGGGGCGTGGAGGAGGCTAGGCACTCATCCTCCCTGTCGTTCTTTAGCTTCCCACTCCTAGCACAATCTCTGAGTGCCCTCCCTCAGAGACTCTGCAGAAGATAGTTCAAAACCATTGCCCGGATACATATATACTATGATTCCAAAATCAGTTCTGCATAGGGTTACGGGAACATTTCTGTTGTGAAGTTAGATTAATTTGTATTGTTGTATGTGAGCTGCAATAATTCAGTGAACAAAAGGTGGTTCTAGAGTATGTCGTTTTTAAAATTTGTCAGTTTTTGCAGTTGGCACATTGCAAGCTAATGAAAATTGCTGCTACTTTGGGAGAAATAATCAATGAGGGATGTTTATTACAACGACACAATGTAAGGAACACATTAAGGCAAGCTATTTCTCACATTTTCATTTTTTTCAAAATTCATTGCCTTTGCATGCATCCATTCTTGTTTCTACAGAAACTGATATGTACTTGCAAAATAATAAATATTCATCTCATATGGATTTTTAAAGGTGACTGATTTGTAAAAATCAATAACTGTCTTTTGCCAGCTCGTGGACTGACATGATTGCCTTCATTTTCAAACATAAAACGATTGCATTAAAATAACATTAAGAGAGAAACATCGGCTGACACAGGAAGAGAAATTCTTAAATGAAAATTGCTCCAGCCAGCTTTAATCAGTTCCGATCATGCTTTTTATTATAGTGCAAATGGGCTCTATTAAAAGGAAAGCCAATTCCAGATGATGATGCAAATAATTATAGCTGCCTTTAGCCTCTAGTTAGCGTTATTAACTAATGGTTTCAAAATATGAGATTTATTTTAGAAAGAATGTTTTCCTGTAACAATGAAATGGGAAATTAGACTTTGTCTATCTAATGTCAAATATGCAGATAAAAACTGAAAAAGAAATTAGTCTGTTTTTTATGATATTTCAAAGTATAGGAACAGTTGACTGAATTCCTTAGTATGGGTAAAAGTAAAGTTCATTAGTTCAGCAATTCCCAAGTTGGCTTTGGTTCTATGTTCCGTTGTGTGAGAAATTCTGCATATTCCACTTCTCCTGCCTCTTCCACCATTTGAGACTATAATGTATATTCGCAATTTAAAGGCCCTGAGAAATTTTACTGTAAAGATCTATGTCAATCTTGTCTATCCTCTATGTTTTCCTAATTTGTTTGAGCATAGAAATGTTTTTAAGACATATAGGTTAATATTCTATCTTACAGCAATCCTTAGAATTTCCATATACAACATTCTTTATCATCTAAGACTCTAGTTTTAACAGAGGGTAATATAAAACTCAAACACCCAGCCACTCATTCATAAAATTGCAATTACAGAATCAGAAGTTTTAGGTAAAAGCAATAATTTAAGCACAAATCTAGGCAAACGTAAACATTGTCTCTAAACATGTTGATCATTGAAGCATGTCTCTTGAAATACTTCATTTTTCACTTTTCTTTTTTGAGATCTAATGAGATTCAAGGCTTGTGCTCAATGCCACCTTTCTTAGCGTCGATACAGCTTATATATAGTTCTATTGTTTCACACGTCAAATTGCATGTTTTTGCCTTTGTCTCTCAATGGCAGCTATGGAAGTGTGATCGTCAGTTGTCCCTTCAAGAAAACAGTTGTTCAGCTGTAGTGGTGCAGTTAGCTGACAGACTCCAGCTGTTCCCCCCACAGATCTGATTCACTTTTCAAGCCAAGGCCATGCTTTTCCTGGGAAGGGCCTAGTGATCTAGCTCAGCAGGAGTTGTAGACCTGGTCATTTCTGATGAGCGCAAGATTCCTCAAATAGGCAACGTTTGCTCCAGAGCTCCCAAATGTGTTGGCCAAGATTCTGTCAGATCTGCATCTGACCTAGAGGTTTTCCCTGTCCAGCCCTGCTTTTCTCCTCCTATCTTTTGCAGGTAATATCTCCAATAAACTATTTTCATTCCTAACTGTGTCTCTGTATCTGCTTCCAAAAAGTCCCTGCTACACTCCTTTTTAGCCTCCATATTATTTTAGAGACAGAATCATGTCTTTACCATTGCATTCTAAACATCTCTCACACAAGGAATAAATAATAAGTGTTTCACAATCTGGAAAATTTATAGTATAATATAGGTATAGATATAGGTCTAGATGCTGATGGACATGCCACATTGAATCACTTTTGTTACCTGGGTTATGTGTGAGTGCAGAAATAAGTAGAAAATTTTGTTTGAAAGAATTAAATTCCTCATGGTACAAGCTAAACTTTGCCCCATTTCTTGAAGGATTTCTAGTCTGGATGACCCTGACAGTAAATTTAGTCCTAACACCATCTATAGGTTCAGGTTATTAGGATATTAGATCCCACCTGTACAACTGAAACCCATTTTAGAAACTTTAATTGAAGAGATGGATCTTGAAAAAGACATCATAAGAAGATCAATTCCACATTTGTGTGCATTATAGATAGAAAGAGAGAAAATTGAAAGCAGAATCATTCTAGAAGACAATTACAGCAATCATGATTTTGGATCATTATCATCAAACAGATACTGGCTGTTGCCTATGACATGCTAAATATTTTACATACATTTACAAGTTTAATCCTCAGAAAATGCCTGAAGTATAGGTACTAAGGATGAAGAAAGACAGTTTCAGAGAAAAAATTTGTCCAGGTTCTTTCTAACAAAAAGTCAGTTAAGCGAGGAGTTGAACCTAGATCTGACTCCAAAGCTTACAGTCTTTCTGGGATGTCAAACTGCCTCATATGTAGAAATAAGGATTTATCTGAGGCTAGAATTGTTTTCCATGACTTTGTCAAAGTTAAAAACAGGGATAAGCACTCTGACACTTGAATCTCAGAAGAGATAGGTAAGAAAGACAAGGCATGATCTGACAAATACTGAGAATAAGTATGAGCAAAATGTTCTTGCCAAGACAACCAGAAATCTAGAAAAATGAAAGCCCATATAGGAAGCTAAATCATGGTTTTTGGAGAAGGCAACATTTGGGCATAATAAATAAACCAAGTTCAGAGACAAATATATCAAGGCAAGAATATAATGGGAAATTAAATAGATGTATCAAGTTCAGGCTTCAGAGTTTTCTTCTAGAACAATGACCAGAAAATTGTGTCCAATAGGCCAAATCTGGCCTGCTGTCAGTTTTTACAAATAAAATCTTACTGGAACACAGCCATACTCATTCATTTGCTTATTGTCTATGACTGCTTTCATATGACAACTACAACAGTAGAGTTGAGTAGTTGCAACAGAGACCATTTGGCCCACAAAGCCTAAAATATTTACTCTCTGAACATTAACAACAAGTTTGCCAACACTTGCTTTAGAAGGCTCTTGTAATTGAACTTATGATAATAGATCTAAAGCGGGGATTGGTTAAACTTTTTTCCGTAAAGGGCCAGGTACTAAGCATTTTAGGCCTTGGGGCCACAGACAGTCTCTATTATATAATCTTTATTTTTGTTTATTTCCAACCACTTAATGTAAAACCATTATTAGCCCATGGGCAAGTATAAGACAGCCTTTAGGCTAGATTTGTTACACAAGCCATCATTTGCTGAATCTTGATCTAAAAGAAGATTTCTATCCTCTGCCCTCCTTTCATGGCTCATATTAAACAGAGGGAAGAAATAGGTGTGTGCCTTCAATCAGAGAGAAACTAAATTCAGCTGGTGCATGTAGCATTAGAATTGAGGCTATGGACTAAGAAAAATTTCCCTTTACAAAACAAATTCTGCTTGTAATTTACTGGTTACATTTTTTTTTTTTTGAGTTGGAGTCTCACTCCGTCACCCAGACTGGAGTGCCATGGCCGCTCCCGGCCACCGCAGCCTCGACCTGCTGGGCTCCGGCGATCCTTCCGCCTCAGCCTTCCGAGTAGCCGGAATTACAGGCACGCACTACCATGTCCGGCTGATTTTTTTTATTTATTGTAGAGATGAGGTCTCGCCAAGTTGCCCAGGCGGGTCTCGAACCCGCGGGCTCAGGCAATCCACTCACCTCAGCCTCCCAAAGGGTTACATATTTTTTAAATGGCTTTCCTCTTAATTGGATTAATCCAACCGTGTCCTATAATGACTTAAAGAAATAGGTATAAGAATTAAGACTTTACTACCACTCCATACTGTGTTCCCATTAAAAAATTATTACCTGTTTTATCCTGAGACCCTAACATTGATTCAGCAATTAGGGTTTAGAGAATACAGGAGCCTCAAAGTGGGATGTAATTCTTCACCTTTTAAGAGTAATCAAGTTCTGCCTGGCTTTTGACTCATATCCATCCTTTAATTTCTTTCAAGTATCAGGCACATAAGGGTCCTACCCTGGTGTTTATCCATGTGTTGCTCCTTGAACCAGCTGGGGGCACTTATTATATCTACTAATCACCTTTTTTGGATCAAAATTCAATTATGTAATAATTAGGGAAGCAGTAACATGAGAAGCTTTACTTCCCTAGCAATATCTGATCAATCTTCTCTTCATTATTATTTGAATATTGTAAAATACATATTTATGATTACACAGTTATATTTTGAATTGATAACTCATCCAATAATAATGATATAAACAGCTAAGAGTCATTGAATGCTATGTGCCACATACCCAGCTATGTACTTGGTTTGTTATCTCCTTGACTCAACAGAGAACTTCCATTAAAAAAGCATTGTTCTTATTCTCATGTTACACATGAGTAAACTAAGATTTAGAGAGAGAAAGAAACTAACTCGAAATCACATAGCTGGCAAGTGGCAGTACTTGGATTTGTACTCAAGTCTATCGAACCCAAGAGGCAGTCTCTTTCCATCTACACTATACTTCATTTGTACTGAAGTATAATAGTGCCCCTTGTCATTCTGATGCCTTTCCTGAAGGGTTTTTATGGCATTTTATAATGACTTTCAAATATAACAAAAATGAGAAGATATTAAGAATTAGGGGAAAAACCATCTGAAATGTTTCAATAAATTTTTGGTAGCTTTGAAAACATAAACTTAGGAATTATCTTCCTTTTGCTATATTAATAGAAATCTCTGGAGATTAATTGGTTAGTTATGTTTAATAAGTTTATTAGAGAAATAATGTATGCAATATATAATATATGTATGTAATATGTAATATTACATATGTAATATATAAACAAATTATTGTTGGATAAAGATGTCCTTATTAATGTCATTCATAATTTTTCTCTTATTCTTTAAATCTGAAAAACTGGATGTTTTCATATAGTATTTCTGTCTTATTTTATATATGTTATTTTTACACACACACACACACACACACACACACACACATACACAAACACACACACACGCAAATGCTCAGAGTCTTATTTGGGAAAAGTTCAGACTGAAGCTCAAAGATTGAGAAACAGTCTGAATTAAATGTGATTAAATTCGATAAGAACAAATGCAAGGTAGTGCACTCAGGACTGATTAATCCTCCAATCCTCCCTGCAAATATAAGATGAGTATGTATTCTGAATAACTATAGAGGAAAAAAAAACTTAAGGGCAACAACAAACCATGAATTGAATCACAAGATATTGGATCTAATCATGTAGACTCATCCAATAAGAATACATTGATAAAAATTTACAGAAATATTTTTCCTACTTTCAGATGTTGAAGATCTCACAGGGAGAAATTGGGTAATGAGTTGATATCCATGGCTATAGTTTAAATATAGCCTTACAATATACAAGGCATTTTGCTTCATATCTAATATACATTCACCCATTTAATCATCACAGAAACTCTATATTATCCTCATGCCCGAAAATGAGTAAACTAAAGCCCAGAGAAATATATGTATATTTTGGCTAAAATGTGATTGTCTAAAAGAACTATATTGAAATTGTGATAGTCTTTTTTAGTGATGCCAAAGTATATATTTTTTAAAGTTAAACTATGTTGTACAAATATAGAATGAACACATACAAAGATTTGTTAACTTATTATGAGAGAACCAATAAGATGGTAAAGTATTTTGAGAAACTGGATATTTATAGACATTTTTAAAAGGAATGTTAAGACAAGACTTCTAGGGCAGATACAAAACTAAATAAGTTCTATAGGGCAATAAAAAAATAACCTTTGGAGTTATCTTTTCTTCCAGACAATTTATTTGCATCTCTACCAGACAAGGTCTGCAAATCACATGTAACAAACATCACTGCTTCTGAGCCCTTAAATAACAGTAAAGAACAAAGTCAAAAAAAGTGCACCCCAGAACTTTAAACTAACTGTATGTGCAGGACAACCACCTGTCCTGGTTTTCCAAGAACTGAAGGTTTTCCAGACATTAGACTTTTAGAGCTAAAGCCAGGAAAATCCTGAGCAACACAGGATGTTTGGTCCCATTAACAATACCTCAGGATAACACTGAAAGGACATGCTGCATCCTCCCGACATTATTCCAAGACAACTTTTCTTAGCAATGAGATTTCAATAATGGTATTCTATCTTGTTAGTGACTTTGAGTCTTGAAAAAGTCAAAAATATGTAGACATTTTGTATTTATCTTAATTTACATTAAGCCCACAAGAAATAAAACTTTCTTTCTAGTTGTTTGTTAAAATGCTGCTGTTCAGGATAGCAAATTTTCTCTGACGTGCCACTGTAGGTTTCTACCATAGTGCATTTAACACAGTTCAAATTTGGTCACCAGTGAAAAGCAGCACATGACATCCTTACTTCCCCCAGCGGATGTCCATTTTTTCACACTTTGTGTATGTGTGTTCATCAACAATGCAAAGATTACCTGTTTTATAATAATCACCTGTGATTTTGATACTATTCTGAGTTCAATGGAAGGAACTTACCCAAGCTAAACTAATGGATTTTTTCTTTTCTTTTCTTTTTTTCTCTTTAAGGAGGAAAAGCCTAAGAGAGATTCTCTAAAGTCATCACATTCTGGAATATGGCATACCCACAACAATAAAACTTTTATGTTTATTCACCTCCTCTGTGAATTTCTTTCTCCACCAACTCCGCCACTTCCTTCAAATTGCTCAATGTTCACTTCTCAGTGTCATCTGGAGACTCCAAAACCCATAGGGAGTCCTGAGCAACAAATGAGGAATGGCTGAGGGAGATAACGATGCAGATGAATCAGAGAGCAGCTCAACTTTGCAGAGCCTGAGGACATCAGAATGGTACAGGACATGAAGATGTGAGTTTCTGAGAGTCCTAGGCAAGTGGATTGTTCCAGAGGACTGAGAACTGGCAGACTAGAAAAGACCTAGCAATGCTGGAAATACTGAAATTCTTCTCTATTTTCCACCAAACTTTCATACCCTACTTGTCCAGTTAGTTGTCCTACCACTGACAAAAGTCACCCTTATTGGAGGCAGTCTATGGTCATCCATTTTAACTTGAACCTGCACATTGCCTTCTCACTGTCATATTCCAAATTTCTCAACAAGCCCCCTCAGTCACTTTTCAGAGTACAGTTCTGGCTATATAAATTTATTCCACTTTTTACATAATACAATTTGGATCAAATTACAGGATGAAACCAATTCTTGAGAGAGCAGTGCAAGAAAAAAGAAAAATAAGATAAAGTAGAAAGAATTCAGAACAACAACAAAAAAGTCTTGCTAATATCCTTCAGTTGGAGAGTGGGGCTGAGACAAGGGTGGATTGAGGATAGAGATAGGCATTATCCTCCTGGGAGTCACTTTTCTAATCACAAAAAAATAATGCTAAGGATATTGGATATTAAGGATTGCTGCTAAGCAGTGTTTTTTGTTTGTTTTTGTTTTTTCTGATCTAGCACCAGCAGAAGGGAGAAATAAGACTCTCCTAGGATCCATTGTCATGGCTGAGGACCAAGAGCAACAAAAATGGTTTCTGTGCAAGAACACCAAACCCAAAATAAGAATGGTGGAACATCTCTGCAAAACAAATTCTTACAAATGCATCAGTCTATTCCAAAATCAGGGAAATAACAGAAAATCTGAAAAGCTCCCAGCTCAAGTTTAGGGACACTCAGTTCTTCATTACAGCTGAGTGGGTCTCCAGTTTTGATTAACTTGAAGGAACTTTTGTGAATACAGAGTTATCTGACCTCAGTCTCCCCAAAAGCTGAAGAACAGAATGCAGACCATGAAGCATCTACAGTGATTCTTCTAGACTACTTTTCTTTTTTTTTTTTTTGAGTTGGAGTCTCACTCTGTTACCCAGACTGGAGTGCAGTGGCCACTTCCGGCCACTGCAGCCTCTACCTGCTGGGCTCTGGCGATCCTTCCGCTCAGCCTTCCAAGTAGCTGGAACTACAAGTGCGTGCTACCACGCCAGGCTAATTTTTGACTTATTGTAGAGATCAGGTCTCACCAAGTTGCCCAGGCGGGTCTCGAACCCGTGGGCTCAGGCAATCCACTCACCTCAGCCTCCTAAAGTGCTGGGATTACAGGCTGAGCCACCGAGCCCAGCCTAGACTACTTTTCAAAGGGTGTAATCCAGAGATTTCTAGGTTAATACGGAAAAGCAAACTCCTAAAACTGTAGGCTTACAGCACCTTCCAGCATGTAAAATCAGTGCTCATTCATCTTTCTTCTCTACTCTCTTTCTGTGCACTTAATGTTTAAAGTTGAAACTCTGAATGCTTATATGATAAGATGGTATGTTGTCTAACCCCCTCCAAGTACAATAGCCATAGAATAGAGAGAAAACTGCCCAGTATTCTGGAATTAAACTATGATGGGAGTGGGGTTAGGGAAAGTGGGGCTTAAAGGACCTTCCTATTTCCCTCTAGTGGCCCCGGTATCAGGGCTTTATTTCTCTCATTACAATTACCAACCTGGCTATATCAGTCTTGCATTTTAAAAGTCTTCATCCCTAATCCAGACAGAGGCAAACTATCAGACATAGTTCGTGATGCCACTGTGACCTGTGTCTTTCTCTGTATTTTTAGTTATTTTATAGGGAAATTGAGAAAGAATATGCAGGGACTACTGTACAAATGTCATTATTTGTCTTTTAATCTGTATGATATCATTTGATACTATTTCCTTATTAAATATGATTATGCAGGCTCGGAAAATAATACATTGTGCTTACATTAATCTTCCTTCCCCAAACCAATTTTTTTACATTTGTGTTTTGGTAGCCTCTAATGGGGAGGGAATCAATAAATAAAATGCATTAGTTAAGTTTAAAAATGCCACTTTAAGGAAAAACATATTAACTGACTAATTTGTGTCTTGAAGCTTTCACCAGATATTATAAAGAGAATGCAGCCGAGAGAAAAAGGGTGAATCAAACAAGTAGAAAAATACTATTTAAACTAATCTTAGAAAGTCAAAGCTTAAGTGTGAGGCACTAACTTCAAATTTAAATCCATTCCTAGCCGGGCTCGGTGGCTCAGCCTGTAATCCCGCGCCTTGGGAGGCTGAGGTGAGTGGATTGCCTGAGCCCACGGGTTCGAGACCTGCCTGGGCAACTTGGCGAGACCTCATCTCTACAATAAATCAAAAACTAGCCGGGCGTGGTAGCACTCACCTGTAGTTCCAGCTACTTGGAAGGCTGAGGTGGAAGGATCGCCGGAGCCCAGCGGGTCGAGGCTGCTGTGGCCGGGAGCGGCCACTGCACTCCAGTCTGGGCAACAGAGTGGGACTCCAACTCAAAAAATTAAAAAAATAAATAAATAAATCCATTCCTTTACCTACCCAGCTAAGCTAAATTTCATCAGTGATGGAGAATTAAAATCCTTCACAGGCATTCAATCCAGAAGAGTTTTCACCACCTCCAGACCAGCTCTACAATAAACACTTAAGAAAGTATTAAACACAGAAGAAAGAAA
>CAUYQG010179501.1:0-22377 GCA_963574415.1 Tarsius wallacei | reverse complement strand
GGCTAATTTTTGATTTATTGTAAAGATGAGGTCTCACCAAGTTGCCCAGGTGGGTCTCGAACCCGCGGGCTCAGGCAATCCACTCACCTCAGCCTCCCAAGGCGCGGGATTACAGGCTGAGCCACCGAGCCTGGCTGAGGTAATTCTTTTTTTTTTTTTTTTTTTTACTTTTTTTTTTTTTTTTATTGTGATATTAAGGGGTACATTTAAGGGTTAGGTACACAAATATTTCAAATTCAGGCACCCTTGTTTGTAAGAAATGTCCCCCCATCCCCGGTAATTCTTAAAACAAAAATTCAAGTGCATATATTTTAGACATAATTTTTCTCACAAAGTTACATGACAACATATCACAGCATCCTTTATTTCACATTCGACTTTGCACAGTTGTATCGGAAAGGTCATTTGTGCAAAAATATTTGAGGGCTAAGTGGTTTTCTTAAGGGCCTTCCTTTTCCTTTTGTCTTTTTTTCCATTAAAAAAATTAATTTAATTATAATTTACATAGAGCCTAACTCACCCCTTTTAGTGTATAGTTCTGTGGGTTTTGACAGACGCATAGGGTCATATAACCACAATCACAATCAAACTATGGAGCAGTTTCATCATCCCTACAGTTTCTCCCCATGAGTCAACCCCTTCCCCACCTTCTGCCCCTGGCAATGGCTGATTTGTTTTCTGTTTCTATAATTCTGCCTTTTCTAAAATGTTGTAAATAGAATTATTCCTTATATAGTCTCTGGAGTCTTTTCTCATTTAGCATAATGCATTTGAGATTCATCTAGGGTGTTGTGTGTATCAGTTGCTTGTTTCTTTTTATTTTTTCACTGTGTAGATGGGTCACAGTTTGTGTATCCAGTTAAGGAACTTTGGGATTGTTTCCAGTTTGATTACAAAGAAAGCTGCTGTAAATTTTTGCATACAGGCTTTAGTATGAGCATGACTTTTTCGCTTGGGGAAATACCTGGGAGTAGGATTTCTGTACTGTATGGCATGAGTATGCTTGGGATACTGTATAGGATACTTCCAAAGTGGCCATGCCATTTGGCGTTCCTAGCAGCAATGTGTGAGAGTTCTAGTTGTTCTGCCTCCCTGCGGCAAGTGGTATCGTCAGTGTTTTATCTTAATGATTTTTACAGATCTTTGTGATTTTAACTTGCACGTCTTAATGACTAATGATACTAGGTGCCTTTTCATAAACTTATGGCCATCTGTATTCTGCTTTGGTGAAGTATCTAGTCAAATCTTTTGCCCTTTTTTATTGGGTTGTTCTCTTATTTGGAGGTTTTGAGAGGTCTTTGTATGTTCTGTATATGTCTTCTGTCAGATATGTGATTTGCAGACATTTTCTCCTATTTCGTAGCTTGACATTTTATTCTCTTAACAGTGTCTTTTGAAGAACCACAGTTATTCATTTTGATAAAGTCAAAATGATTAATTATTTCTTTCATGGTCATACATTTATTGTGTTATCTAGGAATTTTTGCCTTAAGTAAGGTTTTAAATATTTTCTCTTGTTTTCTTCCAGATTCTTATAACTCTAGGCTTTAAGTTAAAGTCTGTGATCAATTCTGAATTAATTTTTGTATTGGAAGCCTGATATGAGTGGTGATTTTGTTTGTTTGTTTGTTTTACACGACTGTCTATTACGGGGTATAATGCTCTAGGAGAAAGACCACCCTGAAGGGCACCTGTCCAGCAGCTAGAATACAGCACACACTTTCCCAAAGGTTTGCACTGAGGAGGACACAGACTCCTCCCACCTGGTGGCATCTTAACCTAGTTGCTAGTGTAGCAATAATACTTATAGGATTGTTGGGAGGATATGGTAAGTGATTGCACTCAGAATACTTACCTGTGTCGCTATTCTTATTAATTTCCAGAAATTAATGACTCTGAATCTCATCCTTCAGAGACAACTTTACCCCTGCCCCTGGCCTAGCTAAGGCAGGGGTTGTGTAGATATGAGGACCTCAACTCCCCATCCTACCCCATTCCTCCTTGCTCTCTGCTTTGTAATTCAACCTCTAAGGCACTATGCTGTTTTTAAACATTCCTGTAGGAAGAGACTTAGAAGGCAGTGGGTGAAGTGCCAGAGACTCTTAAACACATTCTTACTTTGCCAAGTTCATGGGGCTGTGCACTCTGGTGCTTGCCATAGCTCTCTCTTGCTTGTCCTTTTGGCCATCAGGGATATGGAACCAAGAAAAGGAAGAGAGCCAGGTACAGTGGCTCACGTCTGTAATACCAGCGCTTTGAGAGGCAGAAGTAGGAAGGTCACTTGAGGCCAGGAGTTTGAGATCAGCCTGGGCAACATAGTGAGAGCCCTGTCTCCACAAAAGATCAAAATAGCTAGCCGAGTGTGGTGGCTCATACCTGTAGTCTCAGCTACTTGGGAGGCTGAGGCAGGAGGATCACTTAAGCCCAGGAGTTTGAGGCTGCAGTGATCTATAAGTGTGCCACTGCACCCCAGCCTGGGTGACAGAGTGAGACCCTGTCTCTATTAAAAAAGAAGTAGGAGGAGGAGGCGGCGGGGAGGAGAGGAAGAAGAAGAGGAAAAGAGAGAAAGAAAGGAAAGGTAAAGAGCAGTGCTCCCACAGAAGGGATGCTGACTAGGCCTCTTTGCTCCTTTTCCAGATCATCCTACCTTGGTCATTATCATCAGACAAAGTGCACGAGCAGATCCGGGCCTTGGGCACTATTTCCCGGCTACTGAGGTTTATTTGCAATTTCTCCGAACTTTCAGTGAGTGTCTAGGGTAGGGAGAAAGGTGGCCCGTTTCTCTGCACATGGAGTACCTGAGTGAGCTGTAACTCTGCAGGGGGTAACTGGAGGGTGGGTGGTCAGAGTACCTTCCGCCTTTATTTTGCATTAGCGTCCTTTTTTTCCTATAGAATAAGAAGCTTGGCTTGTTTGGTTTGCCCTTGACTGAGTGAGTTCTAACTAGACAGACACATCTCAGCTTTGTCAGGGACCTTGCCCTGGATAGCCTGGTTGGGTCCACAGCTTCCACTGACTAACATGTTTTAGGGATCTGGTTGCCCCATTTCCCTGGGTGCTGATTTGGAAGGTTTTTCTCAGCCAGGGCAGAGTATGGAGATGGTCATGTTGGGGGGACACATGTAGGCAACTGAGTTAGTGATATGGAAGGGCAGTAGGCTGGAGAGGGAAGCTGGTCATGAGGGCATAGGGGGAGAAGCTCCTTTCAGGATGGTGGAGACATAAGCCATATCCTCTTCCTGGCAGCACATGACAGAGTTCTGGATGAGCGGTAAACTGATGGGCATCTTCGGTCTCTTCTGCATGGACTCCAACAGTGATATCAGCATGGGGGCATCAGAGGCATTGCATTACCTCTTCAAAACCCTTGTGATTCAGAGAAGTAAGCAGTGGGAGCCCAGGTGGCCACCTTGCTGCAGCTGGGGGGAGCCACGAGTGACAAGAGCAAATAAGTATTGTTCACTCAGTGTCTACATCGTATCAGGCCATGCCAAAGGATATTTCCCTCTCACAAGGGTGCTCTGGTGCTCCAAGATGAGAGAGCCCTGTTACCAGCAGATCTGGGAACTTTATTTGGATGAGCTCCGATCCCTCTTTTAGGAGATTCTAAGAGAGTCCTTGAAAAAACAATCCCTTAGGATCTCAGGTGCTGCCACCCATGTGGTCAGCTTGGATACTCAATATTTTCCAGTCACTGCTCAGCGTAAGAGTGGGAAAAGAACATCCTTCCTCAGGGAACACATTTGGGAGAAAACCAACGATGCAGAATAGTTACACACACTTACAGAGGTGCCAAGAGAATTGGACAGATATCCCCCAAAGGACTTTCAGAACCCCTGGCTTCCTGTGATTCAGTAGGGGCATACTTCCAGTAAGGGTGCTTGCTCAGCACCTGCAGGTGGGAAGTGTCCACACTCTGGCCCTGTGCAGGAACAGTGCTGCAAGTGGACCGGACTGCTTCACCCACCACAATCTCCTTCCCCGCACTGGCCTGGTGCTGGGGAATCCTTCCCGTTCTGTTGGGCAAGTGTTATTTCACTCTGTTGATCTTCTTTGGGGTTTGGAGGAGAAATAAGGAAGGGTGTGGTCCTTATTCCCTGTTAAGGCCCTGCCCCTTAATTGTTGTTTTTGGATAGGAGGTATGAAACAGAAGACAGAGATCGTCTTGAAGAATTTACAGAAGCATTTCCGCGGGGAGTGGTTTGCCAGTATACAGAACCTCACATTGGTAACCCTTGCTCTCCACCATGCGTGGATACCTAGATGGGGAGCATTGACAGGGGAGAAGAAGGGCTGGGGAGAGATTGTGGTAGGCCTGGGTGGGGCCACAGAGGACTGATCTCCCACACAGGGAACGTCTCCAAAGTTCAAGATATCAGGGACAGTGGGCTGGAAGGGCAAGACCCGTTTCCCTAGCTGCACTTGAGCTGACTGAAATTTGAAGTCACTGAGAGAGTTCTTTAAAAGAAGTATAGTCAACCCAACTCTCCACCTGCAGATTGTGCCATTGTGCCTTATGTGTGGCCTAGCTCTGATCTTAGGATTTATCCAGCAAAGGTATATTGGTTGTCTTAGGTATGGTGTCCCAGGCTCTTTCAACTCAAATCGCTGTAGCCAGAAATCCAGGAGTCATGCTTTCCTCTTTCCTGCCCCCACTCTCCACATCCAGTTCCACACCAAGTCTGTCCACTCTGCCTTCTACATAGCTCTTGAACCTCCACTCTGCTCCAGCTCTGCCGTGGCTATTCTGACTCGGTTCACCATCATCTCTTCCCTGGGTCGTTGCAGCAGCCTCTTACCGCCCTTCCTGTTTCCAATCACGATCTTTATCACACCATTTTTTTCACTACAGTTAGAGAACTATTTCTGCAGTACAAATCTCATCATATTATTTCCCTTCAGACTTGCATGGACTCCCCTGTCCTTATTCTAAAGTCCCAACTTGTCTACTTGGCCTGTGAGACCCTGCACGATCTGGCCCCACCATCACTGTCTTGCCTCGTCTTCTCTCAATCCTCCTTTTCCTCCTGGCAGGACACAGCAGTCAGACCGAACTCCTCTCCACTCCAAGCCTTTGCACATTCTGCTCCCTCTGCCTGGAACTCTTTCCCCACGTTCCCAGGGTGGGAACTCCAGGACGCCTTCTCTGATCTGTCAAGTCTAGCTTCAGCGCCCCCACCACGTTCCTTACTGCCATGTCTCGCGCTGCACTAGAAACACCTGTTTACTTTCCCTGACCTAATGTGAATTCCTTGAAGGCAGAGACAGTGAGTTTCTTGTTCAGAGCTGTCCCCAGCTCCCAGCGGTAGAACCAGGCACAGAGTTGGGACTCGATATTGTTTGCTGCTTTTTTGGATTGCTCCAACTTCCTAGACATCAGACCCATTTCTGATTGACCTACCCAATTGCATTCCAAATTTAGAATAGAAATGCCTTGTGCATTGTCCTTGGTATCATGTTGTCTGGACCATTGCTCCTTGCTGGGGACATCGGAGTTGGTGGCACTCTGAAGCTTGGCCTCATACCATAGAATAGCCAGATGCTGGTTGGGGACAGCCTCCACTGGACCCTGGTTCACTGGTCTCTTTGGAGACCAGAGGCTTTGGGGGCAGCCCCAGAGTGGGACGTTGGCATTGCAGAGACAGCTGTTGTTCTTTTCTCTTTAGTTCTTCAGGAAATACCTGACCCCCGAGGAGAGAGCAGACATGCTCATGGTGGCCATGGAGACCATGACGAATACCAGCAGGCACAGCATGTCTGCAGCTTCCATGATGTTAAAGATGATCCTGAAGTACACCCTTCCGGAGATTGGAAAGGTAGCAGCTCTGGGGGACCTAATGGCTCAAGGTCAAATGAAGGACTCTTCCTTTCTATTCTGTTTTGGGTCTTTTCCGCTGTTTCCTACTGGCTTGCGTTTAAGGAATCACAACCCTGTAACCCAGAGAAGAAAAGGCTAAATGAGGAGTTGTTTGTGATGCTGGGAAAGGCCCTTTCATGGGAAGGGGTGACCGTCTGGCATCACTTCCACCAGGAAGGGAAGAAGAATTGAGTCAAAACTGTAGCAGGAGAAGACTACCAGGGACTCCTGGGACAAGGAGAGACCTCAGTCCTCCCTCTTGCTACTAGATAGTGTGTTAGATATGCCGGTTTGTAGGAGCTTTTTTCATTTGGGTGGGAGAATGAACAGTCAAGGGTGGGGTGTGTGTGTACGTATATATGTATAAACTCATGACACACTGACATGAATAAGAGATGGAATACAGAGACTACTTTATCAGAGGTGGGACTAGTTTACAGTAGAATTAAGACACAAGTTTCTCTTTGTCCTTTCCGATACACCATTTTAAAAGACCTTCTGGACTGATGGATTCACTCTCATTTGAACGGCCTAACCCACTTCTTTACCTTGCTCATGACATGTCTGCAGCAGGTCCTGTGAGCAGTTTCTGGGTCTTACGCTTTCTACTTCCCTGGCCTGGAGAGCCATTCGATTGAATGTCTCAGAACAGACTACTGATAAGCTCTGAGAGTTGGAGGGGATTCCGGAGGCCAACTACTCCAACTTCCCGACTGATGCTTGTAATCTCTTCTAGAGGACTCTAGCCCCCTGGGCAGCCAGATTGTTTTGAGAGCAATACTACTTTAAACCACTGCCTTAAACCATAGCTCATTTTTGCGAATCACCTTTTTTTTAAAAAAAATTGGGCAATCCCTTCAGGTCCCCTCCCACCGCTTTTCTGTCCTTTCAATAAATCCTGTTTGTTTTTGTTTTTGTTTTTGTATTTTTAAAGCCAGGTGTGGTGGCTCACACCTATAATCCCAGCACTTTGAGAGGCTGAGGTGAGAGAATTGCCTGAGCTCACGTGTTCGAGACCAGCCTGGGCAACTTGGTGAGACCTCACCTCTACAATTAAAAAAAAAAATTGCCAGGCGTGGTGGCTCATGCCTGTAATTCCAGTTCCTTGGAAGGCTGAGGTGAAGGATCACTGGAGCCCAGCAGGTCGAGGCTGTGGTGGCCATGAGCGTGCCACTGCCCTCCAGCCTAGGGAATAGAGTAAGACTCTAACTAAAAAAAAAAAAAATTAATTTTTGGGTAACCCCCTTGGGTCTCCTCCCACTGTGGGAGCATTTCTGTCCTCTCAATAAATCCTGCTTTCTAAAATAATAATAATTTTTTAATGGACAAAAATGATATAGATTTATGATATACAATGTGAGATTTTGAGGTGTGTATACATTGTGAAATGGCTGAATTGAGTTAATTAACATACCCATTAACTCACATATTTATTTTTTTGTGGTGAGAACGTTTAAAATCTACTGTCTCAGCAATTTCAAGTATACAATACATTGTTTGTTATTAATCATGTTGTACAACAGCACTCCTGAACATATTTCTTCGGTCTAAATAAAATTTTGTATCATTTGATCAACATCTCCTCAATCCTCCTCACCACCAGCTCCTGGTAACCACCATTCTACACTCTGCTTCTATGAGTTTGACTTTATAAGAGTCCACAGATAAATGAGATCATGAGGTTTCTGTCTTTCTGAACCTGGATTATTTCACTTAGCATGATGTCCTCAAGGCTCACCACTGTTGTCACAAATGACAGATTTTCCTTGTTTTTAAGGCTAAATAGTATTCTGTTGTGTATTTATGCCATGTTTTCTTTACCTATTCATCTGTTGTTGATGGACCCTTATTTCTGTATCTTGGCTATTGTGAATAATGCCGCAATGAACATGAGAGTGCAGATATCTCTTCCAGATACTGATTTCATTTTCTTGGGTTATATACCCAGAAGTGGAACTGGTAATTTTGACTTTTTGAGGAACCTCCATAGTATTAGAGTTTTCCATAATGGTTGTACTAATTTACATTCCCACCAACAGTATACAAGGGTGAACGATGTTCATTATTTGAACGTTCTACCTTATAATGAACTGAAATCTGCAACCCATAGTTTCTGATCCCAGGCTCAAGTTTGCTTTTTGGGCCTGTGCACAATTCAGTTAATATTCAGGTGTTACAAATACTAGATAGTACATACCATGCTAGTTTCATGCACGTGTTATTTTGTTGAATTCTTACAGCAGGACTGTTGTAAGAATTATTTTCTTTTCAGCAATGGGAAAAGGTTCAAAGAGGCTATGAGCCTAAATTACTGAAGTTCACTGAGCACCTATTATGTGACAAACATTGTTCCTACCAATTCAGGTGTATTAACTCAGAACTGTTGAGGTGGGTAAAATTGTTCTCCTTATCTTTTATAAGAGGAAATAAAGCACAGAGAGAATGAAAATCTTGTCCAAGGACACACAGTTAGTAAGTAGGGATGTGAAATTCCGTGAAGTGTGACTCCAGGGTTCATGCTGTTCACCACTGGGCTGCCTCTGGCCAGTGCATGGAGAGGACTGACCTTTCCCTCCCTCTGTAACAATCCTGAGATATTTGTAGGCAGCAATCCAATGCCCCCCTGTCTTTCTTCAAATTACTCTCAGATTCTTCCTTCATTCTTCATGACATGGTTTCCAGACTTGGTTCTGGTCTTCCTTCCCTGGCTGCTTTCTATTTTTCACCCCTTAAAAATATGGGGGCTGTTCCCAGTGGACAGGTCTATGTAAATCTACCCCCAAAGTCCAAGGAAGCTGATAGGCCTAAGAAAGAGGCTGACAAATCCAGTTTCTCAGAAAGAAGCTTTTAATAGGGACTTACAAACAGAAGCCACATCTCTGGCAGTCCTGAGACTAGCCACCTGCCCTCAGACCCAGGGCTTTTTATACACCACAGGGAAAGAGTGTATAGACCTGTTGAAGTTGACCCCTCAGGGAAAGGCAAGAATGCAGTGTTAA
This sequence comes from Tarsius wallacei, assembly GCA_963574415.1. Lineage (NCBI taxonomy): Eukaryota > Metazoa > Chordata > Mammalia > Primates > Tarsiidae > Tarsius > Tarsius wallacei. Next base: position 13,521 of record CAUYQG010179501.1, on the reverse strand, counting down.
CCTAAGTGCAGAGTTTTTTAATTTGTAATTTCAATAGCTTTTGTGTGGGGTCAAATAGTTTTTGGTCTGAGGTTTAAGTGAACCCACCACCTCCACCTGTGTGCACTGTACCTGATAGAGATTTTTTTTTGTTTAAGGGCAAATAAAACCTTTGTTTTATTGTCAAGGTTGTTTTGACTTAAGGGCAAGATTTATGGTAACAACAGGTAAAGTAGACATCTTAGAGGCATTCCCAGAACAGGAGTTAATCAGAAGTCAACACGGCAGATTAGCATCTGACATGGAGTTGCTTTAGCCTCCACGGGGGCCAAGATAGTCCGCAGTCCTGCAGGAGTGACTTGACCAGGGCAGAGTGCAGTGGGATGGTGACTTTTTTGGTCCGGACATTCTATGTAAGCAACATGTACAGTCCTGTGTATTACGTGGTTGCCTAGTCACTTGAGTGCTGGTGAACTGGGGTTGAGCATATGGAAAGAACCTCCTGTTTCCTCATTTCAGGTGCCGGAAATCATCCAGTACATCTACTATCACATGGACAGCATCACTGAAACCACAGCCCAAAATACCATAAAGAAGATCCTGTACTTGCTGGTCCATTCCTATACTGATGAAGTTGTCCTGACACTGTTTAAGATAAAGGATCAGTCACAAATGTAGGTGACTATCAATTTCAGGCCTACAAAGCCCCACCAGTCTTTCTAGTTGCTTATTCTTAAAACATTCTATTTGTAGTACTTCCTTACTTGCTTGGGGTGCAGTGATTACAAGAGTAGTATGATTTGTTCTAGAAAATTTAGAAAGCATGTAAAATTTTGAAAAAGAAAAAAAAAATCCCCCTTCTAAAGGTAACCCTGACTTTCGCTTTGGTGTAATTTATAATTCATCTACCTTTACAATTATTTTTTAAAAGGTATATAGTGAAGCTCATATTGTATTCATCAATTTGCGTATTTCTTCATTTGACATTTTATCATAACATTTTCTCCATTTAAAACGCTTTTGAGCTGGGCTCGGCGGCTCAGCCTGTAATCCCGCACCTTTGGGAGGCTGGGGTGAGTGGATTGCCTGAGCCCGCGGGTTCGAGACCCGCCTGGGCAGGCGAAACCTCATCTCTACAATAAATCAAAAAAATTAGCCGGGCGTGGTAGCCCGCGCCTGTAGTTCCAGCTACTTGGAAGGCTGAGGCGGAAGGATCGCCGGAGCCCAGCAGGTCGAGGCTGCGGTGGCCGGGAGTGGCCACTGCACTCCAGTCTGGGCGATCAAGTGGGACTCCAACTCAAAAAAAAAAAAAAAAAAATTTGTTTACTGCCTTTTCATTTCTATTGATCAAAGCCTTTGAATATGTTATTTTTTCCTCTATATACTTCCATTTTCTATATGCTCCTATTTTATTAAGTAAAATTCAATTCTAAAGCATGTATTTTTTTTCTGCATTTTATTTTAGATTTAAGGAGTACATGTGCAAGTTTGTTACATAGATATATTGTTTGATGGTGAAGTTTTGGCTTCTGTTGAGCCCACCACCCAGATAGTAAGCATGGTATCCAAGAGGTGGTTTTTCAACCCTTAACCTCTCCCTTCTTCCATCTCCCCTTTAGAAGTCCCCAATATCTGTTGTTCTCATACTTATCCCAGTGTTCAGCTCCCACTTATAAGTGAGAATATGCAAGGTTCAGTTTTCTGTTTCTGTGACACAGTCATGTTGCTGCAAAGAACGTGATTTCATTCTTTTTTATGGTTGTGGAGTATTCCAAGTATTCCATGATGTATATGTACCACATTTTCTTTATCATTGATGGGCACATGGGTAGGTTCCATGTTTTTGCTATTGTGAATAGTATTGCCATAAACATATGAATAGGGACGTGTTTTTGGTAGAATAATTTATGCTCCTTTGGGTTTATGCCCAGTAGTGAGATTGCTTGGTCAAATGGTAACTCTATTTTTATCTCTTTGAGAACTCTCCAAACTTCTTTTTATACTGGCTGAACTGGTTTACATTCCCACTGACAGTGAATGAGTATTCCCTTTTTTCCACCACACCCTTGCCAACATCTGTTGTCTTTTGACTTTTTAGTAATAGCCATACTAAGTAATGTGAGATGATATCTCATTGTGGTTTTGATTTCCATGTCTCTGATGACTAATGATATTGAGCATTTTTTAATATTCTTTTCGAGATTTTTAAAAACATACTTGGAACAAAGTATAGAATGATGAAAATTCTTTAAGACTACCTGGCCTCTGTTTTATAGCAAAACTGACATGTATGAAATTGGCCTCTATATTATCATTCAAAAAGATAAAGGTTAATTCATTGATTGTACCTTCAAGATCATCTTATGAAAAGATATTAAGACAAGAAGCAATATTCTTGTTTAGCACATTTCTGTTTTCTAGAATTGGATCCCTGATAGCAATCAACACAAAGGAAACTTCTCATTTTTGCTCCAGTCAGGGACACTTAACTTACCTATCTCCACCTGCCTTTTTCACATTTTTTGGCTTAGGTTTAGTTGCATGTTTTTTAATGGCAATAATTATAAGCAGGATAGAAGTTTATTACTTTCTTATACAAAATAAGTCATCCTTGATTCTAAGTTTCTGCTTCTAGAATGATAATATCATCTTAGTGTCATAATAGTTGAATTTTAGACACAAAGAAGGAGATAACAAAGACAAAAAGGGAGTCTCTTCTAGAAAAATTACATCTTATGGAGGAACCTGCATGGAAGTTCTATAATCGGAAGCTCATCTTATCCCTAATCGGGCAAAACTTAGTCATATGACCACATCTTGTTGAAAGGGAAGCTGGGAAATGTAATCTTTTATTCTGAATGGCTATGTTCTAAAAATTGTCACAATTTTGCTAAGGAGGAAAGGGAAAACAGAGATTGCAGTAGGTACCTAACAGTCTCTATCACAGCTGTTAGTTAGTCCTCTATAATTCTTCCTCTTCAGAAAAAAATCTTCCAAATTTCCCCACATTGTAGATTTCTATAACATCTACACTTGGAATCAGTTATTTTGCTTGTAACAAAATATTCACAAACATTGCTACTCATATAATTCACTTATGAGTTCCTTGTCTACTAACAGTGACATATTCAATTATTTAAAAGGGGATTCATATCTTAAAATCCTTTTTATTCTCCACAGAATTCTGTTTTGTAAGAAATGCTGATTACTTTAAATTGAAGACATGAAAGCATCTATTAGCATTGTTTGATTCAATTCATTTCACATTTCTGTTCTTAGTTTTATGTGACTTAGGTTATTTGCCATATGACTGCATGAGAACAGCAGGAACTATTTGAAAAGACATGAAATAATATTAAGGAATGAGAAATATTCACTTTATGAGCAATAATCACTTGCCTAAATATATGGTGTATACTAATTAACCCTTTCAATAGAATACTTATGAAAATATTCATTAATATATACTAAGGCAATTTCTTAAAACTTGACAATATCTATTTATTCTTTCCTTGTCTAGATTTATTAAAATTTTGTGGAGACTATAGATGTATATGGTTGTAGTTTTCTGTATACATTTATTCTTTTATGATATAAGATGGTCAATTTATTCTATAATTGACCAATCTTTCTTAACTTTTTTTGTTTTATTCCTACATGCAATAACTACTATGTTGGGAGAATCCTTTCAGGAAAATACAGGAAGAACCATGGGCAGTAGCTTACTACCCTGGTGATCTGATTGGCTTGAGCAGGTAAATGCCACTTCTCAAATGATATGAAAATGGAAAATTCCTGTTGCATAAGTGTTCTCACAAATGAATGCATTTCTCCTGCCTTCAGAAGCTTGAAGTAGAAACAATGTCAGAAGATCTCTTTCTGCAACTTCAAAGACTTGGAGTGAGTTAGATGCTCTGACAGCAAATCCAAATCTCAGAGTTTGCTGTAATTTATAGTTTTTTTGAGTCTGTTGAGTTGAAGTTTACGCAGAGAAACCCCTGAGATAAAGGTCAAAACTAATGTTTGTTTCTTTCTTCCTCTATCTATTATGAAGAAAATTCAAGGTGTGTTGCTCCAGCTAGAATCTCAAAGTTGTCTTTGATGACCATACTCCTTCATTTAATTCTAATACACAAGCAAAAATGGTGGAAGCTATTTCTATTAACAGTCAAGTTTCTTATTGACAGAAAATATTCAGAGTGATTGTATTGCACAAACAATTAAAATAAGTATCCACACAAGCAACTATGCAAATTTTATAAAAGAGCATTTTCATGCATCTCTTTCAACTCAATTTATGTGTTTAAGAATCTATATTATTAAATATGAAGGAAATCCATAGCTTTATAGTATGTTAGAATTCTGAATTACACTGCTTAGACTTCTGGTATCCTCTAAACACCCGATTCCTGAGGTTTTAACGGGTACCTGCACTGTGAATGCACTGTAAATACTGTCACTTGTCCATTGTATTAAATCTGTAAAGGCAGAAAATCTGTCCTTTGTGGATTAGAAACACATGGACACAAGCTTACAATCTTTGCAGAAGCATCAATTTCATCGTGCATAGCTGTGAAAGTAGGTTGGGTGCATTTAGTTAGGTTATCTGTATCATGTTGAACAAAATGGATGCTCATTTCAACATTTCATTTTATTATTTTGTAGGTCTGTGCAGATATCTGGTCCAAATTAAATGTGTAGCATACAAAGCAGATCTGTATACTTTAAAATGTAATTTTTTATTCTTTACCCCAAATGAATCTGTTAATCTAAGGAAGACATAAAGTTGATATTTATCACTTGGACTAGGGTAAAATTTATCTGTATTCCCTTAATATATTAATAATGATAAGTCAAAATGTGCATAATGCATAAGACATCATTTCTGTGCTTGGTTACAGTTATTTGACAATGTTTTGCTTGCTTCTGTTTTTTTTTTCTTTTTAAAGCATTCTAATGTGTGCCAGCAAAGATACAGATCCTCTTAATTGCCTATCTATATGTATCTTTCTTTATTGTTACTGCACTCCAGTTTTGTTCATGTGTGCACTTCTCCTTCACGTGATTGAGGGGAAGATGATCAAGCCATCAGAGCATGATTTATCTAAGCCAATAGCTGCATGGTATTACCCTGGTGACAGGACTTGCCTAGAGGTGGACATACGAGCTAAGTTCATCCAATTATAGTCAATGATTGGGGAAGAGGTTTCTCTATCTCTTTCAAAAGATATGAACAAAGAAGCGCAATGATTCATTTGACATTCTCAACAATCCTGGACTCCTCGGACCCAGACTAAGGAAAAGCAGACAGATAAAGGATGGCAAACACAAGGATTTTTAAGACCTGGGTTCTTGATGGCATCACTGAACTAGAGAATCTATCAGCCTGGGAAACTTCCTCACTTCTAAGTGTCTTGTTATGTGAGATGATAAATATTTTTATTGTTTAAGTTAGTTTGAATCATTTTCTTTACCTCGCAGTCAAAAGTAACTGTAATTTTAAAAAGAATAACATTGGTAGATGCTTATTATCATCACATGAGGAAATGCTGAAAAGTAAAATGAAGAAAGCATAAATATTTATAATAGCAACACCTGAAAATGTGACTGTTAACACTGAAGTATAATACAAGTTCTTTAGTGTTTGCATACACAAGTTATAGCTTTTGTATATGTGATTTGAAAGACTATATTTTTATATATTTATCAGACAATTTTACTCCTTTCTTCTATGTCTTTTGCTTATTTTTCTAATGGGTATTTTAATGCTTTTCTTTCTGATTCATAGGTTTTTTAAATATTCTTTTTTAAATTTTAGAGTTGTAGAGTGAAAGTGGGGATTTACTGAAAGTAGGTTGTATGCAGGTGAAGTTTGGGCTTCTAGCTGGTCCCCTCTCCCCGATAGTGGACCAAGTACCCAGTGTGTTTCTACATGCTCCCCTCCTTCCTCCCTCCTACGCTCCCTCCCTTGGCAGTGTCCAGCATCTTTTGGTCCACCCTTGTGCTAGTGTGTGACCAGTGATCAGGACCCACTTATAAGTGAGAACATGAGGTATTCAGTTCTTTGTTTCTGTGATAGTTCACTTAGTATGATGTTTTTCAACTGCATTCACGTTGCAGTGAAAGCCGTGATTTTGTTCTTCTTTATGGGTGCATAATATTCCATCATGTATATATGTACCACATTTTCTTTATCTAGTCCAATTTCAGTGGGCACCTGGGTTGGCTCCATGTTTTTGCTATTGTAAATAGTGCTGCAATAAATATGCATGTGTAGATGTCTTTTTTGGCTGAGTGTTTTATGTTCCTCTGGGTATAGCCCCAGAAGAGGGATTGCTGGATTATATGGAAGCTCAAGTAGTGTGAGAAATTACCACACTACTTTCCATAGATGTTGGTCTGGCTTGCACTCCCACCAACACTGAAGAAGTGTTCCCTTTTCTCTACCCAAGCCAGCATCTGTTGTTTTTTGACTTATTCATGATGGCCATCCATATTGGAGTTAGTTGGTATCTCATTGTAATTTTGATTTGCATTTCTTTGATGATTAGTAAGGCTGAACATTTTTTCAAGTGTTTGTTGACTGGTTATATGTCATCATTAAGAAGTGTCTGTTCATGTCCTTTGCCCACTTTTTAATTTTTTTTCTTTCAATTTGAGTTCCTTGTAGATCCTGAATGTCAGACCTTTGTCAGATGCATAGTTTGCAAATATATTTTTTCCATTCCATACGCTGTTTCTTTACTCTCTTGATAATTTATTTTTCTGTGAAACATTTTCAGCTTGATAAGGTCCCATCTGTCTACCTTACCTTTTCTTGCCTTTGCTTTTTGAGGACATGGTCATGAATTCTTTGCCTACCTCTGATGTCTGGGTGGGTACACCCAACATTTTCTTCTAAGATTCTTATAGTTTGAGGTGGTTTTAAAGTATTCTTAAAATATTTATTCAATTAATATTTACTAATTACTAATCACCTAATATCCTAGACATTTTACTGGGATGAGGAAACAATAATAAGTCAAAACAAGAACTACCCTGAATTCATAAAGCTTCTTGAGCTTAGGGTTCAGAGAAGAGTCTTATAAAATAATCATTAAAATAAATATATTGTTACAAGCTAATTTTTTAAAGGAAAGACACATTATGTTAAAAGTGCTTCGTGTAAGGGAACACTACCTATCATTCAGTCATGATAAGTTTTGGTGAAATAATTAGTGAGCCAATATTTGAAGAATGTTTCACGGAGTGACTAGGCAAATGTGTCTTCAACTCTCTGGGTGGAGTGTTCCTGACCTTTGAGTAACAAAGTCTCAAAGACTGAATCACAAAAAAGAATGCTACACAAGGAGAAGTGGGCCGGGCTTGATTATGAAGAGCTTGGTAGAAAACGTGTTTTTGGTCACATAATTCATGGAGAACAGCTGAAGGTTTGAGATTGGGGTAGGAACTGGGATAAGATTATGTTTTGAAAAAATGACCTGGCTTCATTGTCAAAGCTATATTGGAGGAAGAAAAGTATAGATGGCAGAAAACTGAAAGTGGAAAGCAATTGAATTTAATCAATAATTGGGATTTAAAGTTGATGCTAAGTGGTGGAAAGGATTACTGATAACTCTTAGATTTTGTCTTATGAAAAAGCATAATGGTGCATTTCCTTGAATAACTGAATGTACTAACCTTGATTCTTTTTATCTTTGTCCATTGCATTTATGCTTTTCAAATGTAATAACATAGATATTTCTTTATATGTTCTCATCACGTTATTTTCATTTGTAAACTCTTAAACATTTAATATGTCTTTATCTTTCTCAGGTTTCTAGTAAGAGGCAAGGCTTTACTTCAAATAAAATAAAATGTATCATTTTGTCTGATTATGCTAATTGTAGAAGAATTTCAAATTATAAAAAAGGTAGAAAAATATAATATAAATTAACAATGTCTTACCTAAGAGATTACTATTATGTTGTTTTTCCAAATCTGTTTCTATAATATAGACTACATTTTATGGACTAAAATGTCAATATTATTAGTTTTAAAATTTTCACTTAATTTTCTATTGTGAGTAATTTTCCACAGAATTACTCTTTAATATATTATGGTTTATTACTTGTGTACTTCCATTTGTAAGAATATACCTCAAGTTATTAGTTTATTTAGCCATCACCATTATAAATGATGTTGTATTGAACAGCTTTATACAACCATATCTGAATACTCTTTTTGAGTGGATTTTTGCAATTATTGGGTCCAGAAGAGTTTTACATACCCAGTATAAAACGTTGATTCATACATCTAAAAATAAAGATTTTTATTCCTCATCTATAGGGGGTCTGGCAGTATACAAAGACATACACTTAATATTAAATCTAGTGTAAAACTTACTTGCCTTTTCTGAATTTAAACATTATTGAAAGCCAAAATATTGTGTGGCTTTTGCCCTTAAGTTCAATGTGTAGCTCGATAGTAAACAATTTGATAATGACTTGATGCTGCTTCTTTCTATTTTACCACTGTCTGAGTTAGCTCAGAGTGCTAAAACAAAATGCCATAGGAAGAGAGGCTTAAGCAACAGAAATTTGCTTTCATACAGTCTGGAGACTGGGAAGCCAAAGATCAAGGTGCCAGAAGGTAGGACTTAATATTTATTCTAAGTATATAGGAAACTATTGAAGAATTTTGAGTAAGAAAGTGATATAATAAACTTTATATTTTATAAAGATATTTGGAATAAATGTTAAATGTTTAATAATCTCTTTTCTACTCTAGGAATAATGCTTGATTTGACATGGCACTGTGACTAATTGCATTGAGATATAGCCTAATATATATATTTTTTGAGTTGGAGTCTCACTGTGTTGCCCAGACTGGAGTGCAGTGGCCGCTCCCGGCCACCGCAGCCTTGACCTGTTGGGCTCCGGCGATCCTTCCGCCTCAGCCTTCCGAATAGCTGGAACTACAGGCCCGCGCTTCCACGCCCGACTAATTTTTTGATTTATTGTAGAGATGAGGTCTTGCCAAGTTGCCCGGGTGGGTCTCGAACCCATGGGCTCAGGCAATTCACTCACCTCGGCCTCCCAAAGCACAGGATTACAGGCTGAGCTACCGAGCCCGGCCGATATAGCCTAATATTAAACCTTAGTTCCATGCCTGGAATGAACTGCACTTTACTATATGGGATATCACATTCTATCGATTTTAAGTTGTTATTATTTTACCTGGGATTCTTATATTTATATTAATGAATGAGACTTCTCTTCTAAGCTTTATCAAGATGTTGGGGAAAATTGAAGCAGATGTTGCTAAGTTAAAAACACAATTTAAACTGAGCATCTTATTGGTAAGGATTTGAAAGTTTCAGTCTGTTTTAATTATCTGAATCTGAAACATACCTAAGAGAGTAATCAGAAAAGAGATGGAAAATATAAAACTATATTTGGATTAGCAATATTACTCACCTTTTGTTGCTAGATGGGAAGTGAAAAGTTAATCTACCATCTGAAACAATATGGAGTTTGGTAAAACAGCATTTTACTGACTTAGATACTTTCATTCTTCAGTAGAACAAAGCAATAAATAAATGAATGGACACATGAATAGATGGACAGATGGATTGATGAATAAGTGACCATTATTTGCAGAATACTTTTCAAAATACAAATACTTTTCAAAATACAAAGTTCCGTTTACTAACATTATCTCATTACAGTTTTACACACCAATTCTTACAATAAATAATCTGTAAAGTTAGCTATACCAAGATAGTATATTAAAATGGGCTCTAAGAAAATTCAGAAGCCAGTGTACAGATTCCATCTGTGCCTCTTAGTGCATGAAAAACTTTTGGTAAGTAACCTTTTTACACATCTCCACTTTCCTCATCTGTAAGATGAAGAAGGTAATATTTCAAGTTTTTATTTTGAATATTGAGTAAGGAATTTAAAATAATGATAATGTACGTAGCACAACAGCCTCCAACTTAGACAGAAGTTGAGTCACAGTAGTGTTATTTTTGTTAAAGTGACATGCTAAATAATTTGCTCTGTCAGCTCAATGCTCTCATGTAAAAGACAAATAATGAATGCACAGTAACTGGTACGTAAGTGTATGGTTATTGTAAGTTAACTGAACTAAATTAAGAACCTAATCATTTTAAGGCCACAGCATTTATATAAATTCAACATGTTGTCAGAGAGATTGCTGGCAAGCCAAATACTAGCCAGAGATTTGCTACTTGTCTCTAATGGTTATGGACAATTCTTTGCAAGGCATAGCTTGCTGTATCTCCTTAAAAAGTCATTCAACCTAGATTTTCCTCTATGTGTCCATATGGATGATGATATTTTGTAATGTTACTCATCATATCGGGAAACAATGTCATTTTCAGAGATTGGAGCTATGTTATCTGGCCAGAGTTGTTTGTGGCTCCCCTAAATTCATCAGTAAGCATGGCAACAGGGGATTCTGCATGCAGTGGCTCCTGTGCATTCAAAAGCTTTTACTCCCCTTTGCTTAGAGTTTGGAAGCATGTCCAAGCTCTCAAAGTCATATAGCAGCTGGGTGGGAGGAGAAGATAAAAGCTGGGCCAGAAAAATTCAGCCCAGACCACCTGAAGATGAATTTTTAAACATTACCTGACCCAAAAATGATCTACCTGAAATGAGTGCATGGACTACCTACTAACATGAATGAATGTACATTACGGCATAACTTTTCATAGTGCAATAAAATTAAATATAAGAATGTAAGTAATTAGTCTTGCTTATGCTATCATCTCAGAAATTTGGCAGTGGTAATTATAGTTAGTCTAACTATTTGGGAAGGTTTTACCATAATAATCATTGCATCTTTGTCTGTGAGTGTGGTCAAATATATGACTACTTCAGTTGAAATGTTTCCAGAAATTTGCTCTTCTCTCACTCTCTCTGTCTCTCTTTTTTGGTCAGCATTTCATATTGATTATTATTATTGTTATTGGTGCTGGGGCATTCTGTCTTTCATGGTAAATTCTTTGCAATATACTTTTTGGACATTTTGTTAATAGTGAATAAATGCATTTTATTTCAATTAATAAAAATTGAAGCTCAAATAGGTAAATATAAAATATTTGGGGTTTAAAAAATATATAAGCTAACATTTCTTAGAATTTAAGTACTCTTGAAATATCTCTATAATATCTTCACTTTACTCATTCTTTTCTATAGGAAAATGACTTATCCAATAAACCCTTCTGCAAATATAAAATCTGCCAGAATTACTGAGTTTGTTTTTAAATTTAGTGACTCCTTGTGCTCTTTAAAATATCTTTTGTTAAAACAGCTTTAATCATGAGAAAATTGGGTGAACCTATGACTAACACTCTCTAGAGAGTAGTCTTAAATGCCTGGCATCATATTTCCCAAGCAGTCTTTCTGCCTCAGAAAATGATTTATTAACCAGAGTTCAGCTGCCTCTTGCTTTTGTCATCGATGACAAAAGGCATGTTTAAGCATGTTAAATTGGCTTAACATAGTGGACAGAAATGATGGTTTACCATAGGAGAATTTGCTGCCAATGCATATTTCTCTTTTTTGTTGCATATAAGGAATAGGTAATCTGACCTCAAAGAAAAGAAACATATGCTCCCCCAGATAAGGTTCTAGAGATGAATGAGTCTGTCTGCTATGTAGCATTTGTTGGTCAGGGAGAAGGGAGGAAAAAAGGAGGGTGGAAAATAAGCAGAAAATGAGACTCACTGAAAGCCTGATTCCAAAGGGAAAAAGTAAAGTAAAACAGAAAAATGACATGTAAAATGGAAAGGAAGTGGAGTAAATGGATGGGGACCATAAAAAAAGCACAGGCATATTGGCAGTCAGCAGTCTCTCTGGGGTCAGATTTATTTGTCCCTTAACAAATGATTCTGTAATGTTAAACAGTCAATGTGCTTGCTCTAATGAATTAGAGTGTCAAAATAAATAAATACACTCAATTTGGGACTACGGGCTATCAATCATATAATTCCAGCAAGCATGACTATCATCCAGGTTCTATGTTGGGCTCTTGTCTGTATGTACTAAATGTGTTTTGACCCAGTTTTGGTGTAGCTCATGTAGGCGAAAGCTGAAAGAGGTGGGTTCACCTCACTCCTGGCATTAGGACGATTCATGATAGCCGTCAAGTTGCACAACTGTTTGACCCTCTATGACACTATCTCTTTGTGTGCTTGCATCTTTACTCCCTATGCTTCCCCATGCTCTTCCATCTCATCTCATTTGCTAAACTGGCTACATTTTGTTTGTTTGAAATGCTTGAGCTAGTCAAATGCTCTTTGATCTCCCTACATTACTTGATTTATTGAATACCACTTTATTCTTACTGATTATTTTATTTTTAAGATGCTTCAATTAACTGGATTCCTTTTTACTTTTCTGATCACTTATTGTTTCTTTTCCCATCTCTAAACATTAAAAACCAACGATTATCAGTGAGAAAAATGCTCTTTGGACAAATAAATTTAGAAAATATTGCAAATTATAGCCTCTTCTTGAACATTAACCAGACATATCTAGTACTTTCCCAAGTACCAGAATAAAGAAACCAGTTTAAAGATGTTTAACTCAGCATGTACTACCAATTTTAACTATTCCTGGATTCTTGTTTGTTGCCATGCTTTACAGGCACATGTGTTTGCAAATAACTCCACTATCTATGAGACCCATTTTCTATTTCAACCATCAATTCAACATTTCCAGCTACCTGTTGAATATATTGGTCTGAATGCTGTGCCAGAACTTTGAATTCATTATTTTCAAATAAAGACTCACTATTTTCCCCCTTAATGAAAATAATAATCAATTGGCTTCAGTGAGCCAGGCACAGCTAGGTGCTAAGGATAGAACAGTAAACAGGACATTGTTTCTGTGGTTGAGACAAGTAAACAGAAAGTGGGGAGAGAGTTGAGATAGAGAAGAAAAAAATGGGAGACTGGAGAACTAAACTAAGATCAAATCATGAAAATCATTGAATGTCATTCTATGGTGTTTGAAGATTGTCTTCATAGTAAATGGAAACCATTGAAGAATTTTAAGGTAAGCAATGATCTGATTTGCATTTCTAAGATCATTCTGACTCCAGGATGAGGTATACATTAGAGAAAGCTAAAACTAGACTGTGAAATCCATTACCATAAGCCAGGGAGATGATAACTTTTATGAGACTTACCAGAATTTGTCTTATATTATTATTTGCTGTGAGTACATTACTATTTTCTCTATTGAATGTGAAGTCCTTAAGGATAGTAACTTTATTTTGTTTATCCTTGTATACTCACCCATCCTTAGCACATTTCTTTGCACATAGTACATGCCTTCTTAATGTTTGCTTGGCGAATAAATAAATATGAACTTGCTACTGTTTAAAAATTTTGCAGAGTACAGTCCTCAGAAGACTCATAAGTGAAAAGATATAATGAAAGCAGTTATTAAGAACCAAGACAAGCCGGGCTCGGTGGCTCAGCCTGTAATCCCGCGCCTTGGGAGGCTGAGGTGAGTGGACTGCCTGGTT